>CM068832.1:63294088-63309088 GCA_028554795.2 Sinohyriopsis cumingii | reverse complement strand
CGATATTGGTCTGAGTTAGAATAACTATTCAAGATTCAGTACGATATTGGTCTAAGTTAGAATAACTATTCAAGATTCAGTACGATATTGGTCTAAGTTAGAATAACTATTCAAGATTCAGTACGATATTAGTCTGAGTTAGAATAACTATTTAAGATTCAGTACGATATTAGTCTGAGTTAGAATAACTATTCAAGATTCAGTACGATATTAGTCTGAGTTATACGATATTGGTCTAAGTTAGAATAACTATTCAAGATTCAGTACGATATTAGTCTGAGTTAGAATAACTATTCAAAATTCAGTACGATATTAGTCTGAATTGGAATAACTATTTAAGATTCATACGATATTGGTCTGAGTTAGAATAACTATTCAAAATTCAGTACGATATTGGTCTAAGTTAGAATAACTATTCAAGATTCAGTACGATATTGGTCTAAGTTAGAATGACTATTCAAGATTCAGTACGATATTAGTCTGAATTAGAATAAGCATTTAAGATTCAGTACGATATTGGTCTGAGTTAGAATAACTATTCAAGATTCAGTACGATGCTGGTCTGAATTAGATTACCTATTAAAGATTCAGTACGATATTGGTCTAAGTTAGAATAACTTTTAAAGATTTAGTACTTTATTGGTCTGAGTTAGAATAAATATTCAAGATTCAGTACGATATTTGTCTAAGTTAGATTAACTATTCAAGATTCAGTACGATATTGGTCTAAGTTAGAATAATTATTCAAAATTCAGTACGATATTGGTCTGAATTACAATGACTATTCAAGATTCAGTACGATAGTAGTCTGAATTAGAATAAGTATTTAAGATTCAGTACGATATTGGTCTGAGTTAGAATAACTATTCAAGATTCATTACGATGTTGGTCTGAGTTAGATTACCTATTAAAGATTCAGCACGATATTGGTCTAAGTTAGAATAACTTTTAAAGATTTAGTACTTTACTGGTCTGAGTTAGAATAACTATTCAAGATTCAATACGATGTTGGTCTAAGTTAGAATAACTTTTAAAGATATAGTACTATATGGTCTGAGTTAGAATAACAATAAAAGGTTCAATACGATATTGGTCTAAGTTAGAATAACTATTTAAGATTCAGTACGATATTAGTCTGAGTTAGAATAACTATTCAAGATTCAGTAACACGTTGGATGTTCAGGGGTGCTTGATGCTTCGAAGAAAGAAAATAAGGAAAGCAGATCAAGCAAATAAATGTTTCAGTGCATCCATTGCTCGATGACTCCTCAAATACGGGATCATTAGGTTATTCCTTGTGTAATACTGTTATATCTGAAAACAAGAAATCCTCGAAATTACCAAATACTCCAACAAAGGTGTGATTTTGGAAACTGTATGTGGATTACCCATTCTTACATTATAAGGTACGAGAGGATATAATGAATATGGATCAATTGGTGTAATTCTGTGTTTTTCTTCGAATGTAATCTTTTTGGTGTATCAGTACACACAGACTCATAAAGGAAGCCAGAATAATTTTATGGTAACTTTAAAGGACATGTGACTGCCACCCTATGCAATTAAATGATTTTTTCTTTCATTTGACCTTCTTAGTCTTTTTAATTTTTGTGTTTAGTTTTAACTTAAATACTACTGTAAAGGAACCATCTGTGGTCAAGATTATTTAACTGTCGTGTTTGTCCGGCAGTAATTATTTCGAAGTTATACAAAACCCATATAGCACTATAAACAATACAGACTAGGTCAAGGGTGGAATTTATTTCAGAGGTGAAATTTGAGATCTGATTCAAATAATGTATGTATGTATGTATGTATGTATGTATGTATGTATGTATGTATGTATGTATGTATGTATGTATGTATGTATGTATGTATGTATGCATGCATGCATGCATGCATGCATGCATGCATGGATGGATGGATGGATGGATGGATGGATGTATGTATGTATGTATGTATGTATGTATGTATGTATGTATGTATGTATTCCCCTGAAGAGCATCCATAAAGATAATGTGAAAGCGCTTGTAGGAATAAAGCATGGTTATAATTCTGATATTATATTACATTAACTAATGTTTTTATTTATTATCCAGTACATTGATAGACACAAACATTAATTAATGTTTGTTAAACGTTTTGCAACTAAAATGCCAGCTCACGTCGTTTGTTGGAGTGCAGATGATGGCTCTCTAGAGTTGAAGTGTCTTCGCCGACTAATTAGCATATAAATTTATTTAAAATTCAGTCTTTATTAAAATTCTGTCTTTTGGTAAAAGGTGTAGTAAAAATAAATATTTCCATACGTATATATGTCAGAAAAAAGGGATCATAAATGTTAAATTTTAACAACTCGAATCTGTACATTCCATACAGTTGCAATCTCGAAGGTTAGGGAGCTACTCGGACAAGACAGGTTTCAAAAGTTCAACCCGGTACTCTGTGCGTAATACAAACGTTTAACCAGCAATTATAATTGGTCAGAGGCCGTGCAAGGTGCTGATGGTTGACATTTGAGTGAATCGGTGGTTCATTCATTGACCTTTCTGAAAAGCATGTCAACTGTCAGTTACAGATAGCTAAATGAATTAAAACTGGTCAATCTATTCATTCATCTAGATGTAAATGTTTACTTTATTACTAGGTATCTGGGTTGATCAAGTGGTCGAATAGGACTCCAGTGGGTCACCTGTCCAGTTTGCACTCTATATTCTAACAATTAAAAACATTCAAAAAGCCTTTGTAATAAGCAGTTGTAGTGGTTAAAATCGTACCACGTGGCCCAGACAACTTATTACTTCACAACACCAGAAAGAAATTACATATGTATTTCTGCACACTTTGTATATACTTTAACATTATCTGTAAACAATGGTTATACTATCGTTCTGTTATGTATTTATTTAGAATCATTATGTTTCCTTTAAATATTTTGCTTAGATATTTCCAACGGATGAATATCTTTGGCAATAGGATTTAGAAATTAGGACTGAAGACAATGGATAGCTAGTACATATTACATAAAGAAATGACAATAACTTGTAGTAATTAGAAGTGAAGAAAACGGATAGCTAGTGCATTGGATATACAGACATGACAATAACTTGTAGTAATTAGGACTGGAGACAATAGATAGCTAGTGCATTGGACATAAAGATATGACAAGAACTTGTAGTAATTAGGATTGAAGAAGTGGATAGCTGCTAGTGTATTCGATATATATACATGACAATAACTTGTAGTAATTGAGACAGAAGAAAATTGATAGGTATTGCATTGGACATTTAGACATGACAATAGGTCGTAGTAATTAGAATGGAAGAGAATGGATACCTGGTGCATTGAACATAAAGATAGAGCCGTAAGGGCAGTTAATATACGTATTTCAGGTTCCTTGTGGACAAAAGGTGAAAACCCACCCTGCTTTTGAAGTGTTCCTCGACACCACATGAAAACCTTCTCAAGTGAAATTGATAGCCCATATTTAAGTTATTGTCATGTATTCGTTATTCTTATGATTAGGCATTGGTGTGAGGAAGACACAACAGACATTGTCACTATGAACTCTTCACTTGTGTTTATGGTCTTTGTAATGCTGGTCCTTTACAACGGAAGCGATATTTCTTCCATTTCCTTGCTTTGGCTACAATATCAAGACGTCACCGGCTCAAAGAGGTTTGCAAAAGTTAACGCTGGAATACGTTTGTTATAGCCCACCCAGATAAATATATGACGATCTCGGGATTGGTGTCTCGTCGTTTCTTTTAAATTACAAACGTGAATCGGTGTTGCTATGGAAACAGATTTAGTTCAAGACAAACACTTCGTAGCCAGCGAAACCTTGAGTGTTATGGATGACTTTTTTCCGGAGAATGAGTCAATTATAAAAGAATCTTTACAACAAGGCCATAAATAAAGAAAGAAAGATGTTTCTTTTTCAGGCAAGTTGCCTTGCTGTACAGGAGCAAAAGAGCTTCGGAATCATTTACCGAGTGACTTGTGACGAGGCCTGCATGCATGTAAATACAATGGTCTTATCTAGACGGGGCAATTTATGTATCTCCTTTACTTTGCAATGCCAGTTTCCTATGGAACTTAATTTGGTGTTTTGTGTGTTGCAGTCATAATACTTTCAATCAGTCAAAAATAAATATGAAGAGATAATCTTAAAAGATTATCGTGGGTTATATGGTCATTATTATTATTGTACCTTTGATAAATTGCAAAATTAAAACACACTTGAGTTCAATTATATGAAATGAAAAAAATGCATATCTGCTGTAAAAAGATTGGATGCAAAATACTGTCCACATCTTCCTTAGTCAAGAAGAATATTCACTTAAATTGTTGATATTGAAAATAAAGTGTTATAAAAACCAAATGTGGAAATGCTTCATTAAAGTTAGACTTGCAGTGTCAAATATGAATTGCGTTTATTTTCATGTATTTAATTTTTATTTTAATATTATTATTTTTAAAAACGTATTTAGGATAGCTGTAATGTTGCACAGTAAATTTATATTGCATAACTTTGGCAATACGGGAGAGGTCAATATTTATTTTTGTTTAAACAAAAATAAAAATAAGCAAAATATAAAGTGGTTGGACTTAGGAAAGAGATCATACTATACAGACTTGTTTTGTTTCTCTGACTCGGTCGTGGCGTACGGTAACATGCCAAGTTTTACCTATTCCAGGGACACTAACCGTATATCAATTAATCGGAGAAGGCGTTGACACAAAAGCACGAATTACAATTGAAATGGCGATAACAAGATAGCAGAAAAGAAAATTTACTGTCAAACAATTAAGAATAATAACACCTGGAAAATTTCATAAAGACATTTTGTTTCAATCTCGATTAGTTAGTTTGTAAGAATTATTAACTAATTTAACATCTGTCCGTGAAAGAGAAATTCCTTTCCATGAAATGCATAAAGGAGAATTTTGTGTCGCATTTATCTGCCTAACAATCAGTACATTTAATGGCGGTATGTCTGCTTACAGGATTTATGGGGTAAATGTGAATATTTCAACTATTGGAACGTGCCAATTATAAATATATTTTAAACCCCAGAGAATACGAGAGTGCGATGTCCAATCCGTGAACATGCGCTCGTTACGAGAACATAAAGCGATTTCACGACCATTACTAAATCTTTAAATGTCACCGGTCCTTTACGCAAACAGAGCCTTTTCATATCCTCTGTCTGGTCATGGAACGACACCAGACCGTTTTGTGACGTTACATAATCTTGAAACGGAACAGTGTCTTTTTGTAAGCGAGCGATTATATTTTAAGTGAAGTTGAAAGTTGTTTCGCAACCTACGTAGCATCGTAAAGTATTTAAACATAATTAATGAACAGATACTTTACACGTTTCAAAAATATAATAAGTATAACGAAGGTAGGTAATAGTAAGTTTTCATTTTCTGACAGAGCTTTACACACCAATATATTGTTGCTTGATATAAATATTCATTTATCTCAATATCTTACTCACTCAGCTCCAAAGTGTTTTTGTACATTTTTACCAAAAGATAAGTAAGTGCCAGTTTGAAACTACAAACGTGTAGATTTAATAATAGATTCATAATTATTTAAAAAAATCATCACTTTTACACACAGTATTATATAAATATTAATATTGTAGAGAAGTCTTAGTTTTTAAAGCAAACGCGATTCTAGTGACTAAACCCAATGGTTTCTTGTCCTCGTTGGATAAAGTAAAATACAGATCGGTTACGAAATGGTACCGGACTGAAACAGGACCAGACAAACATTTGGGTTAAATACATCATGTCCACACAAAGAGAAATACTAATGTGTATATTTGTGATAAAACATAATTTGTAAAACGTATTTAACTAGAATGCTTTGTGTTTATTAAAACATGGCACTCTTCTAACTGAAGACGTTATTAAGAATAAATGTCAGAGAATAACAAAGAAGATATGATATATTTCATTGCAAGAGATTTATCACGATTCAACACGAAATGATGTACGTTTATTTGGTATAACTGCATTTACCTTAATTTTAAAAGAACTTAACGAATCAACAAGATTTTACAGTCATGAAGGAAACACAAACTTAGCTTGTTAAAGATGGCATCATCCGAAGCCACAAAGCTACGTGCGTGTTTTGTCCAACAAATTTGGGTTATATTCTCTCATTTAGAACAAATCACTATATGACTTTGAATTCATTACCCACCCATCCGCAGAATCATTGAAATATTTTGAAACTTAAAACATTAATAACATTTACAATTCTAATGGAGTTTGTGAAGAGAAGTCAAAATCATACTGTGATTTCCAAATAGATTTCAGATCGTGATGGACTTTCTAAACACAATTCAAATTATACTCGGATTTATAAATATAATTCAAACTATACCGGGACTTCGGTACAGAAGTCAAATAATCTGGAGTTTCTAAATACAATTCAAACCCTACTGGGCTTTCTAAATATAATTCAAATCATCATGGGGTTTCTAAATATAATTAAAATTATACTTATATTTATAACTAGAATTTGAAATCATACGGGAGTTTCTAAATAGAATTCAGATCGTAATGGGATTTTGAAATAGAATTCAAATAATAATTGGATGTCCAACTACAAATCTAATGATACTGTTGTTTCTAAATAGAGTTAAAATCATATTTAGATTTCTAAATAAAATTTATATAATATTTGGATTTTTAAATAAAATTCCAACCATACTGTAATTTCAAATAAGAATTCGAACCATACGGATTTTTCTCATACAATTCAAAGTTATATTGGGGTTTATACATAGAATTCGAATCAAAAGGGTATTTCGAAATATAATTCAAACCATGCTGGTATTTCTAAATGCAATTCAAATCATAATGTGATTTATGAATAGAATTAAAATCATAATAATGTTTCTAAATAAAACTCAAATTATACTGGGATTTTTAAATAGAATTAAAATCATGCTTACTGTTATAAATACAATGCAATTATACTGAATTTCTAAATAAAATTCAAATCATACTGGGATTTTAAACATAATTCAAATCATACTGGGTTTCTAAATAGAATTCAAATCATACTGGGATTTTAAACATAATTCAAATCATACTGGGATTTTAAACATAATTCAAATCATACTGGGTTTCTAAATATAATTCAAATCATACTGGGATTTTAAACATAATTCAAATCATACTGGGATTTTAAACATAATTCAAATCATACTGGGATTTTAAACATAATTCAGATCATACTGGGTTTCTAAACAGAATTCAAATCATGCTTTGGTTTCTAAGTAGAATTAAGATGAAACTGCGTTTTCTAAATACCATTAAAATTCATACTGGAATTTGTTAATAGAATTACATAGAATTTTAAAATATAATTCGTATCACACGGGGGTTTCTAAATAGAATTAAAATCATAATAAGATCTCGAAATAGAATTCAAACCTTACTGGGATTTCCAAATACAGTTTCTAAATACAGTTCAAATCACTGTAATTTCTGAATATAATTCAATTCATACTGATATTTCTAAATAGAATTCAAAGTCATACTGGAATTTATGTTTTGTTTTTTTTAATTCAAACTAAGGTGAGGTTTCTAAATAAATTCAAACCATGCCCGGATTTCTAAATAGAATTCAAATCATAATGGGGTTTCTTAAAAATAATTAAAAAAATATTGGGACTTCGAACAGAATTCAAATACTGCTAGGACTTCTAAATAGAATTAAAATCATACTGGGGTTTCTAAAGACAATTAAAAAACATACTAGAATTTCTAAATACAGTTCAAATCATACTGGGATTTGTCAACGTTCCATTCAGTGCATTAATAAAATGTCTATAAATGCAGTAAATAAGCATACTTACTATCACTTCGTTCTGATACAGTAAATAAGCATACTTACTATCACTTCGTTCTGATACAGTAAATAAGCATACTCACTATCACTTCGTTCTGATACAGTAAACAAGCATACTTACTATCACTTTGTTCTGATACAGTAAACAAGCATACTTACTATCACTTCGTTCTGATACAGTAAATAAGCATACTCACTATCACTTTGTTCTGATACAGTAAACAAGCATACTTACTATCACTTCGTTCTGATACAGTAAATAAGCATACTTACTATCACTTCGTTCTGATACAGTAAATAAGCATACTTACTATCACTTCGTTCTGATACAGTAAACAAGCATACTCACTATCACTTTGTTCTGATACAGTAAATAAGCATACTCACTATCACTTCGTTCTGATACAGTAAATAAGCATACTCACTATCACTTCGTTCTGATACAGTAAACAAGCATACTTACTATCACTTCGTTCTGATACAGTAAATAAGCATAATCACTATCACTTCGTTCTGATACAGTAAACAAGCATACTTACTATCACTTCGTTCTGATACAGTAAATAAGCATACTTACTATCACTTCGTTCTGATACAGTAAATAAGCATACTCACTATCACTTCGTTCTGATACAGTAAACAAGCATACTTACTATCACTTCGTTCTGATACAGTAAATAAGCATACTCACTATCACTTTGTTCTGATACAGTAAATAAGCATACTTGCTATCACTTCGTTCTGATACAGTAAACAAGCATACTCACTATCACTTCGTTCTGATACAGTAAATAAGCATACTCACTATCACTTCGTTCTGATACAGTAAACAAGCATACTCACTATCACTTCGTTCTGATACAGTAAATAAGCATACTCACTATCACTTCGTTCTGATACAGTAAATAAGCATACTTACTATCACTTCGTTCTGATACAGTAAACAAGCATACTTACTATCACTTCGTTCTGATACAGTAAATAAGCATACTTACTATCACTTCGTTCTGATACAGTAAACAAGCATACTCACTATCACTTCGTTCTGATACAGTAAATAAGCATAATCACTATCACTTCGTTCTGATACAGTAAACAAGCATACTTACTATCACTTCGTTCTGATACAGTAAATAAGCATACTTACTATCACTTCGTTCTGATACAGTAAATAAGCATACTCACTATCACTTCGTTCTGATACAGTAAACAAGCATACTCACTATCACTTCGTTCTGATACAGTAAATAAGCATACTCACTATCACTTCGTTCTGATACAGTAAATAAGCATACTTACTATCACTTCGTTCTGATACAGTAAACAAGCATACTCACTATCACTTCGTTCTGATACAGTAAATAAGCATACTTACTATCACTTCGTTCTGATACAGTAAATAAGCATACTTACTATCACTTCGTTCTGATACAGTAAATAAGCATACTCACTATCACTTTGTTCTGATACAGTAAATAAGCATACTTACTATCACTTCGTTCTGATACAGTAAACAAGCATACTCACTATCACTTCGTTCTGATACAGTAAATAAGCATACTCACTATCACTTCGTTCTGATACAGTAAATAAGCATACTTACTATCACTTCGTTCTGATACAGTAAATAAGCATACTCACTATCACTTCGTTCTGATACAGTAAACAAGCATACTCATTATCACTTCGTTCTGATACAGAAAAGCAAGCGCATTTTATATTATTTATAGCAAAACTTTAGAAGACAATTTTTACATTATAGAAAATAGGTTCGAAACGCTAAAACATAATTGTTTTGCTGACTTGTAGTCAATATTAAACGGACAAATCTTAGCCATGGTTGAAGGAAAGATAAAGACATTTGATTGCACAGTTCAAACATAAGGACGGTCTGTTGAACGTGTTATCAATTATTGTTTTGAAAGAGTGTAAGAAAACAAAGGGACGGAAAAGTCGAAAAACACTAAAAAGACTTTATGAGACATTAAAGAGACCGTAAATGTGAGCAGAGCCAAACAAATTATTTTGTACTTAAAAATGGATTTGCGCCCAAAATCAGAATAGCAATATACATATATACTACAGTAAGAGGAACATGAGACGTAGTTACACAAGTTTACTAAATGTTCAGACCGTATTAACACAGGGGTCAGCCTCGCGTTGTTATTTCAGTAATTTTTATACTGTACATGGGCAACTGGGCAGACCTATATGCAGAATAACGTCAGCTCTTTTCGATGCGAGTCGAAAACTTTGGCTCAGTGGAAGAAACTGAGGTAATCTCAGTGATACTTAACAAATGAGTATGTTTCTGGTGCTAGATGTAAGAACTGATTTTTTTAAAAAAAGATAAATGTTGAAAATAACACACGAAGATTTTCCAACAATCAATAAGTACGTGCAGGATTCATTTTTAATTTTTATTCTTGCATCCTTGTAATTAAATAAATTCAAGAAATCGTTTCAGCTTCAATAACAGGAAAATATATATCAGGTTGTTATTAGTGACGCCACGTCATTGAATCATTGTCACGTAAGGAAACTATTATGACATGGACCTAACCACTGGCTTGAGGCATTTCACATGTCCAATGTTTACATCTGAGTTTGATTTTTCTTATAGTAACCGATGGGAACGGCTGAGGATATTCCGATTGATGTGGGATTAACTACGATCGTAATGTATCTATGTAACCGTTGCCCTGATTGGATGCATGCAACAACGACAACAAAAACAGATATATGTTGCTGTGATTGAATACATGCCACAAAAAAATACAAAACGTTATCAGCTGCAATTTCATACTGTTTACCTGTACGTCTTATGCCGAGCTTTATATAAATAAGGAAATACAAACAACAACATTTATAAAACAATATGGCTGAATGACTGTGATAGTCTCATTCATCTGCTAGAAAGGAATACGTATAATCGAGTCATGTTTGCATTGTTATTGCCGGGGACAAAATGAAAGATAAACAGTGCTAGAGTTGTTGGTTAAGGCCTGAAAATTTCTATAATCTGAAAATCCTTTAAAAAGCAAGGCTTCTCTCTAAGCAATAACATAACAAAGCCATGAACAAGAGAATGGCTATTTTTAAGTCAGTTCTTGTGTCACTTATTATTGAGAGAAATATTCTTAAAGTTTGGTTAGTGTTAATATGGAATCATTGTCCCAGTCAGCCTTAACTTGTTGCATTAGAATGTTTTTAAATGTTAGTCTTATACTCAGGAATAAAGCACATTTCAAAAGGCCAACAAAAGCAGACATGGACGTTCTGGTCTAAAGAAAGAATTTACACTTCATTGACTCAAAAGGAGTGATGAACAAAAAATGGATTTCTGCCCTTTTTGACTGAGAGTATTTCCTTTCAATTTAGCAGTTTTTGTCATATAAGACTGGTATTATGACCGATAGTCCTCTTAGAAATGTGGCAATATGACCGATAGTCCTCTTACAAGTGTGGTAATATGACCGATATTACTCTTATAGGTGTGGCAGTATGACCGATAGTCCTCTTAGAAGTGTTGTAGTATGACCGATAGTCTCTCTGAGAAGTGTTGTAGTATGACCGATAGTCCTCTTAGAAGTGTTGTGATATGACCTATAATCCACTTAGAAGTTTGGTAATATGACCGATAATCCACTTGGAAGTGAAGTAATTTAACCAATAATCCACTTAGAAGTTTGGTAATATGACCGATAGTCCTCTTAGAATTGTGTTAATATGACCGAGAGTCCTCTTAGAAGTGTGGTAATATGACCGAGAGTCCTCTTAGAAGTGTGGTAATATGACTGAGAGTCCTCTTAGACGTGTGGTAATATGACTAAGTGTCCTCTTAGACGTGTGGTAATATGACTGAGAGTCCTCTTAGACGTGTGGTAATATGACCGATAGTCTTCTCCATTACAGACATGTGTTTTAGCAAACTCAGAACATTACTAGCAACTGGAGCCACTTATAAAACATTTCACCGTGAAATTTCAAAGCTTTTCAACAACTATTCCTTGACTGAAGATTGAACACTGGATTTTAAGGCGACATCTATATTACTGTCATTTGTTTCTAATTTATTACACAAAATGTTTCTCTCACAATACATACCTATAGTAGAATCCTGTCCGAATTGAGAGTCGGGGGTCCTATTATTTATCCTAAATGGGACAGCTATGTCATAAAATTTTCAGCAAATTACTTAAGCTCAAGTGGACACAAAAAAACACGTATCCACACGCCCACCGGAAAATAACTGAATCTCATTTCTGTTTTCGAGTCATGGTTATCTGTATATACGAATTTAGTCATAAGACACGTTTGTTTGAAATCATACTGCAATGTATGTCCTTTGTGAAAATCTAAGCCCACCTGTTTATGTGTGATCTTATCGCCTTTATGTGGACCCACCTTTCCATCTTTCGATGTTACGCCGAGATGGAAACCAACGCAAGAAGTCTGAGAATCGAATATTGGCATGCATTCAATATCTCTGCTATTTACTTTTTAATTAACCTGCATTTTTGTTTATATTAGTTGGTTTATTCCTTCACTCATTCATCGATTCATTCAATAAATTATATATAACATTGTGTTATTAGAGTATCCTGATATATGGACGATATATTCATTGATAATAGCATATAAACTAGCACTAATATTCCATATAACCGATGATGAAATATTGCGTAATAATTATATAATGTTAAACAAAATTAATGTTCCAAAATGTCTGACATCCTTTGATTACTTACAGTTAGCTTCCTGTCGACACAACAGAGTTTAATGTAAAACAATGTTGGAAATATTTATAAATATTGCCAAGTTGCCACTATGTCCACTATTTCTTTCGCACCTGCCTAAAATAGCATATTACAGAAACTGTCATTCAAATTTAGGCACATGATTAGAGAATGATAGTCATATTTAGGACTCGAATTATGGTTATCTATATGTAATGTTTTGTTAATATAAATAAAAAACAGTGCAAAAATATATTATTAGCATTTTTAAACGCATGAATATTGGTATCCCTTGACAAAAGATTTCACTTAATCTTTCGTAACCTTAATCTACGCACATCGTAACTTTAATTACGATCTTGCTTCCTTTTCTACTCATACAGGTGTTAAAATGTAAAATTTAAACAATACAATAATAATAATTAATGTACATTAATAAATAAGCAATGTCAAATATATTGATAAGGAAACATAATTTAATTAAAGAGCGCAAACAACCCCCAGTGGTCACAATTTCATACATTTGATCCAGAATAAAAAAGACACACATTGCATGCATACACGCAGACACATACGCACGCACGCACACACAAATACATACATACATACATACATACATACATACATACATACATACATACATACATACATACATACATACACACACACATATATACATATACACATACATACATATACACATACATACAACAAGAGATAATATTGTTTGAAATACTAAAACTTGTGAATATTCTATGTATGTTTATATGTCCAATAACTCAATATATATTTAGTGTTTTTTCGCCTTTATTATTATCATTATTATTATTATTATTATTATTATTATTATTATTATTATTATTATTATTATTATTGCTGTTATTGTTACTCCTCTGTTGTAATACTTTTGCAATATCTTATTTGTTCCGTCACTATTTTGTGTGTTGGGGGAGTGCGGGTGTGGATATCATTTGTAATACTATGGGTATACAGCAATAATATGAATGTACAGTAAAAGTTTTACTACCCTTTTCTTTCCTTTAATAAACGTTGACTAAAATAAAATGATGTTAAACAATGTACTTAAACTGACAGTGATTAAATGGGTGTGATCAGAAGTTCAGTTTACAATAATCGATACTGTAAGAACCCATTTATGGCATTTAATTAATGGACATTGACTTTAAAAAAAAAAATCCTTTCTAAGAAGTAACTTGCCCAGTAAATTTAATGCATTTTCCACACAAAAGGAGACCGAAGGGTCCGCTCTGTTTTCATTGTCTTGGCAACTGTCAACATGTAATTTATTTTTCTCAGATAAATCTGTTCTTTCTGGAGAAGATCTGCTTAGATTTGTTCACAGTGAATTTATTTTAATTTTAGGCAGGTAAAGGATCGAAAGAGTTAATTTTACAAGGCAAAGTAATTCATTTTCCCCCGCTAAGTTCCTGCTAAAGAAATATTCCTTCTACGGGAGATTCGCGAAAATCCGGGCATACTAGCCATTTAGTAAAAAACAATGTCGTACTGTTCAATTTTGAAAGAAATTTCAGACTGTTGGTTTTCTTACTTTGTGATACTGATTACTATGTTCAAGGCAGTTTCGTCTTTGGAGTTCTCTAACAAATGGGAAATACCCAAGATGATTTGTTTTCGTGTCAAGCATAAGAAAAATGCTTTCTTCTTTTCCTCTGAGTTGTTTCTTGATATTAGCGCATGTCTGTCTAGATTATCGTGCTTTGAAGATGGCTACAATTTCTAGTTAAAAGGAATCACTTATTTTATTCTTTATTTTAAACCAGCCATTCGAAAGAAGTGTCACTTATTCCGAAACATAAATAACACTAAGCATTTGCCCGTCTATTGATAAAATTATTTTTTGTGGTAATTCTAACAATTGCTTGCGGATTAGCAGCAAGGAGAGAAAAAAAATCTAGTTATGAGTGCGAGACAATCGAGTTCTTTTTTATACTGTGCAAAATGAGACTTTTGTTACTGATATGGGATTCATAAAACGGATTTGTATGAATAATTAAAAAGTGATTATCTAGCAATCGTCCTTCAAGGAAATAAGTAAAAACATGTTTTATTAATTCATCTATATATTAGAACATTATATAAAGTGACACTTTTGTGGACTGAGATATTGAGAGTGACAATTTTATTTCCGTAATTTCTTCTCCATTGAATAAATTAATTCTAAAATTTACAAAAGCATCTTTTAGCAAATCAGACTCATTTGATAAAAAAAATACTTGCCATTTTACAAGTAATACCACGCTATGTGTAAGATGTTGTCATGAACTTTATACATTTCTTGTAGAATCCGGGTATTTTACTGTTCCCCCAAAGTATAGGTGGTTTGGCTTGCTGTTAATATTA
>CM068832.1:63196588-63289088 GCA_028554795.2 Sinohyriopsis cumingii | reverse complement strand
GATAGATAGATAGATAGATAGATAGATGGATGGATGGATATATATATATATATATATATATATATATATATATATATATATATATATATATATATATATATATATATATATATATATATATATATATATATATATATATATATATATATATATATATATATATACATATATATATACATATATATATACATATATATATACATATATATATACATATATATATACATATATATACATATATATATATATATATATATATATATATATATATATATATATATACATATATATATATATATATATATATATATATATATATATATATATATATATATATATATATATATATATATATATATGGATGGATAGATAGATTACTAGATAGATTAATAGATAGATATATAGATGGATGGACGGATAGATAGATAAATAGATATATAGATATATAGAAAGATATATGGATGGATAGGTAGGTGGGTAGGTAGATATATAGATAGATAGACAGACTGATCGATCGATCGATCGGACGATAGATAGATGCATGCATGCATCTATCATGCATACATACATACATACATACATATACTCCATATTAGAACAAAGAACCTGAAAGAACCAGGAAGACCTTGGAAATAACCACCGAACCTCGACAAGCTACTGAAAAGCTCTCTAATACCTACACTTGTCTAGCCGATACTATAACTCGAGCGCGCAGGGGTCAAATGTGCGTGTGATGTATAGATGCAAGAAGCTTAAACCACGCGGCCAACCCTGGTCAAAGGTTATTTTGAAGAACTGTGTATATATAGCAATGTAGATTTCAAGCATCCGCAAGCATTCGAAGAGTTGTAATGAGGAGAAATAAAAATGTCGTATTCAACAAACTATGATTGTAGAGGAATGAACATAGATATTGTTTTCTTTTCTTAAATTCCATGGGTGTTCCAACGTATTATTCAATTATTTCATAGACGAATATATGATACAGTAGCTGAACGAGAGACAAAAGTTGAAAAACAACAGGCAGTAAGTTATGGGAGTCATTATATTTACACCGATCTGGTGGCCTATTGGTTAGAGTGTCCGCCTCGGATGCGGGAAGTCGTGGGTTCGATCCCCGGCCGATTCATGCCAAAGACTTATAACAGTTGGTACTAACAGCTGCCTCGCTAGGCGCTCAGCGTTAAGAGGTTTCGGCCTGGTGTCGGGATAATGTGGCTTGGTTGCACGTCATGCTACATGTCTGCGGCATGATGTCCAAGTGCTAGACATCACTATAAACTGCCACACTGCAGACATTATAGCGATATGACTGAAAATTCGTTCAACATAAGTTAAAAAGCCAAATCACACACAAACAAACATTATATTTACAGTGATGTCTGACACACGTGGTATTCATCTTCGAGCTTATTAAGGTTGAATGCATGGTATACAGTTGTATTCAGGGCTTGAGGTGCTCCGTTAAGACCATATAAAACAGGTCACTACAATTAATTTTGACCTCTCAAAAGAACATAAAATTAAAACTGAATAGTTTCTTATACTGACAAAAATCCTATCAATAACGTTGGAAAATTCTAATGCGAATCATTTCCTAAAAAATTTGAGATGATGCCAAAGTTGAGAAAATTAATTTTTTTTATCATACATATAAGAGACGACATACATGTTTCCGGTGAGTAGGCCTAATTGGGACTGTGTGACTTGAATATTTCCGATGAGTAATAGGGAGTGTGACTCTTGAATAGTTCCGATGAGTAATTTGGGGACTGTGTGACTTGTTTGGTTCCGATGAATGACTAATGAGAGTATATATATATATATATATATATATATATATATATATATATATATATATATATATATATATATATATATATATATATATATATATATATATATATATATATATATATATATATATATATATATATATATATATATATATATATCGTATTATTTTCATGTACATACCTCTTAAAGTGTGTGTTTTGTACATTTTGGAGAAAGGATTAAGTGTTAAGGTAGGTTGATGAAACTGGAGTCCAACCCATTTTATTATAGTCCAATAATGGTAAAAGTATGTTTAAGACAAAACTAATGAACGGTTTGGGTAAGATTATAAATACGAGAAAATACAAGTACGACTATTCTAATTTTACACCTGTAATGGAATAGATCACGTTGAACAGGTTATAGGTAAGGTTTGGATTCATTCATGAAATATTTTTCAGTGTGTGCTATAGATCAGTCCGTGACGTTCAGGCGCGTGTCCGTGCATTAAGAATACCCATTGCTGTCGTATAAACCATTTCAAACAAGGCAGAAGCAGGCTGACAACATACATTATCTGAAATAGTTTCATAACCCTGAACCGTACGTACATGGCATCTGTCAGTATACAATTGTCTGATAAATTAGGAGCGTGAACATCAATTGTCAACTTAGACTTGAAACTGTCATGTTTCATGTTGAAGAATGTGTAACTGTGTATGTGGACTAACTGTATATGAGGAATGTGGAATAACTATACATGAAGAATGTGGAATAACGGTATATGAAGAATGTGGAATAACGGTACATGAAGAATGTGGAATAACTATATATAATAAATTTGGAATATTTGTTTATGACAAATGCAGAAACAAATTTAAAAAGTGTAATATTTGATATATCCTTCTAGACATTATTCACCGCAAACCCTTTTAAAGTCTGTTTTTTTTCTTTCTCCTCTATCCGCATCGATCTATGATGGTGGTGATTAAGCTAATATCATACAGACTGTTAAATGATCCACATTAAATGATCCACATCTAGTGCAGTTTGTAGTCAATATACGTTTTAAATGATCAGCAAAATATATTTATGTAACTGTAAATGTCCTTAATATACAAACTGACTTGAGATATAGGATACAAATAGAAAAAGAAATTTATCTTAAAATAATTATCCCAAAATATGTGTTCCAGTCCAAAGCATAATGCATCAACGGTTTGTGAAGGCTGATATATATATATATATATATATATATATATATATATATATATATATATATATATATATATATATATATATATATATATATATATATATATATATATATATATATATATATATATATATATATATATATATATATATATGGAACGTACAAAGAAGAAAGAGAAAGAGTGCATGGGTAAAGACTCAAGTTTGCTGAAATTTAAAAAAATGTTAATTTCGTTTTCCCTATTTCATTTTTAAATGCAATTTAACTCACAAGCGGTCATATCATGCTGATTGGCAAGGTCATTTAGGAGATTCCAGATCTCTGCAACATATATCATCGAAAGAGGAATAGAAGAGTGTATTACTAACAAATTTATGTTATTGGACCACAAAGAAAGTAAAGAATGGGTAAATAATTCAAATTGATTTTATACTTGCCTCCATAGGAAACTTAGTTAACTCTTCTGAAAGATAATCTACAGTAATATGCATATGATCCATTGAAACTATGGGCATAATTTATACATTAATACAGTTTTTGTTTAAAAATCGTTTAAAATACTTTATATAATTGGGGTAAATTTCTTATACGCGCTAAAAAAAATACTTACCAGTAGGTTGGCTGATAATTCTCGGTCACTCTTGCGATAACGTCATCAAGAATGTCGCATGTCACACAAATTGTACTGTCCAAACTAACATTCAAAAAGTGCATTACTTTAACGTGTGAATTTATAATTATTCCTCGGGTAGGTTTTGTTGCCTTTTTAAATATTGCAACATATCGAACCGCCTGTGGGATTTTGGTATTACATAGTGTTCAGCAGTAATAATACACACAGCTTATGAAGGAGCATGCGCAGTTGATGATATTTTATTGTAAGCAAGAATCTCTTGATTTATGTCAAACTATGAGTTCTGCATAACGTGCGAATCATGTAGAATAAATGAGGTACAATAACGAAGACACGTTTAAACCACAGATTATCTGTGTAATGGCAATGAATTGTTTGAAGTAAGTCACGTGATGAACATATTTTTCTTTAGTTCCTTGGCGCTAACGTTTCGGACACCTACTGATAAATTGACCATAAATGCCAAACGACGCTTCACGTGATTCATATCTTCGACATCTGCGTTGTGTTGCATTCCATCGGAACATTTTTTTTTCAGCATTTGGCTCCCTTTTTTGATAACTGTAATGTTCGTATTCTTTCTATTCGACCTAAAGACACTTATGGAGGCAAACAGGTCAAACGATTGTTGAAGATTATCGAGAAAATGGATCGAAAAATCATAACGGAAATTTTGTACTTGTTCATTGCTTACATTATTACGTTTGTACTTGTTCACTGAAAATTTAATACTCCTTAATTATATAACCCTGTCAGTCCCACTTCACAATATTCATATCCCAAACAGTTTGGCAGTAAATAAATAAATAAATAAATAAATAAATAAATAAATAAATAAATAAAATGTCTTAGTATCAGTTTCGGAACGTCACGTGTTTCGGAGCGGTCATTTTATCTAGATAACATGTAGCCTCAGGCTTTGCTGCAAGTAAATAAAATGACTAGTACACTTTCATAGCCATCATAAAATGACTAGTACACTTTCAAAGCCATTAAAATGACTAGCACACTTTCATAGCCATTAAAAAATCACTAGTACACTTTCATAGCCATTAAAATGACTAGTACACTTTCATAGCCATTAAAAAATGTAAAATATTAATTACTATTAAGATTATTTGTTGTTATATACGCCATTGTTGCCATTTTTTGTCACCATACATTTCTTTGCTCATCTCTACGAAGTCTGCGAGTCGCTATGATCAGCCGCTCCGAAACAGATGACGTTATAAACAAGGTCAACAAAACGCAGTACCCTTAAATAAACTATCATGGAGCAAATGACTGAATCCATGAATAAGTTTCAGTTTTGATTTTAGTGCAGGTACAATGATGAATCAAAGTGTAGATGAACTTTAAATAAAATTTACATTGTTTACTAATTCATCTTGTATGTATAAATACATAAAATGAAGAGTACAGCTTCTGAGACATTATATTTAGTGTGCTTTTATAACTGAAATGTACGTCATTTCTGAGGAAAGTGGAACGGTCAATATTAGATCAATAAGACAGCGGTAGTAGAACTAGATTCCAATCCAAATTTCGGAAGGTTTCGCATATACAAAAATTGAATCTTTAAAATAACGTTACTTCTAACTTAAAATAAGACCAATAAGACAAAATAGTTACTTTTCAAATAAGCTGAATACCTGTTTTAAAATAAGGTGTCACCAAATGAAGATAATGCAAAGTTCTAGAGACTTTGTGATCACGTTAGTAGAGGAGGGAATTTATGTGTATCCTAATTCACTTTTTGAATATCATTTGTCAAAGTTTCCTCTCTCAAACCATAAGGCCTGACGTTTAAAGTCAGATTTGATTGTTATACCTTGACACGTGTAAATCAGTGAAAGCTTATTGGTGATCCAAGTAGATAATAATTTTACCAGCCATTCGTGTCAGAGCCACGGCGAAAGTGACCTGGGCACCTTATAATGGTTTTCAACAGATCATGTAATCTCAGCAATGAAATTATTTGACTGTGTAAACATGTCATTTTGTAGAGTATCAGGAGACAGAATATTATCCGAACTGAGAAGAATTATAAGTGTATTTATTTATGTGCTCTCATTCACAATTTGTTCATGAAAAGTTAGAGTCATCTCTGCTTTAAGAATTACCGTCCATATTTATTTAGAGGTCCCTGAATCTTTTCATAGTTAGCACGATAAACGTTATTCCAATCGGGAAATGGAACATTTGGTACGGAAATGGAATGAACCGTGCAAATGGAAACTGAGACGATGCAAAATACTTACTGGCATCAAAACTAAAACTAAATAATCAGAAGCTAAAACTTTACTATGAAGTTATACACGTTTACACTTGTATGTTGGACGAAATACTGCTTTCTGAGACTACGTTGGTCATAAGTAGTAAATTCATGGTCAAACCCAGCTTTTTAAGCACATGTATTTAATGTCTTCAGGAACATACTTATTTCTCGAGTATGTTTTGTTTAGTTCAGATTTTGTTGTGTGAAAGATAAATTTAAAACTCAATTTCTAGACTTAAACATCAGATTGTAGATTGATTGGATTTGCATTACACTGAGACTAGACGTATGGCTGAATATTTTCGTGATAACCTAACCTGATTTCTTTGATAACGAAATTCGAATATAAAAACGGAAATTCTAAATATTATTTATATGTAAAGCGTCTATGGCATTTACGTTATAAATTCAAATAAAACGAATAAACTATATCCTCCATCAGTATGTAGATATTAGTCGACTTAACTATCACATGAAGTCGTCTCTAGCACCGAAAAAGGCTTCAACTGACACACAAGGAAAGCAAAGAGTACTTCTATCAAAACATAGACCGTTTTCCTTTAGCCTAAATACAAAGACTTTGATTGGATAATCTATTTATCTGCTACCCCAATCATCCTGTCGCGTCAATAATTTCAATGCAAAACAACCGTTATTTACCGATGTTACTCAAATTTCCAGCAGGTAGCATCCTCATTTTTCCGTGGTTAAATTTCATGGCAATTTGACTCGCATGTAAGTAGTTGCAATACCTACGTTATACGGGAAAATTCTCATAATGAAGTGACCTGCCTTGAAAACACTCTAACCACAGTCTTATTGGCTTGGCAAGCAAGCTACAAACTTTGATACGTCTTTAGAAATCATTCATCACCAGCGCAGAGAAGATTTATAACACACTTTTATCGTTTGAGGATATATGCAATCGAGTAAGCTATGAAATGGTCACACCCCAAACATAACCGTAATTTACGAGTCAGCTTCAAATACGAGTAGGCCCGCGTATCATTCGGAACTATCTGATAAATCGCGTTCAACCTCTGATTACGAGCCTTGAACCATTTAGTGGACGATCACGGTGTGTCTGCTATCAAAGCCTTGCCACTCTATATTATCCAATAAATATATAGATTAGATTAAAACATGGAGGGGCTATAACGTTATAAAAATACTTATCACTTATTCTACAGGAGGAAAGGGAAGAATATATAATCCAACAATTATATATCTATAAATGACGCCATGGTCGCTATAATAATCTGTCCCTGCTATGAATTTTCCGTCTAGCAAAACTTAAACACCATGATTATCAGTTTGATGAAATTACTTGAATAGAAAATATTCCTCTAAGTGCAACTGGATAGCTATGATGTCCATATTTGCGGAATTTTATCGCATTCGTGACCTCATGAAAAAATTACGTTTTAATTTGCATACCGAAACTGTCTGTAAATCTTTTTATCACAAATATAAGAAAGTTACATGGTATATCCAAAATGTAAGAGAAGAATATATGACTATATCAGGGTTATAAGAGAAGGATACATTGATTTATCCACATTGTAAGAGAAGTATACATGACTATATCCACGTTATAAGAGAAATATACATGAATATATCCGCGTTATAAGAGAAATATACATGGCTATATCTGCGTTGTACGAGAAGGATACATGACTATATCCGCGTTATAGGAGAAATATACATGGCTATATCTGCGTTGTAAGAGAAGTATACATGACTATATCCACTTTATAAGAGAAATATACATGGCTATATCCGCGTTATAAGAGAAATATACATGACTATATCCGCGTTATAAGAGAAATATACATGGCTGTATCCGCGTTATAAGAGAAATATACATGGCTATATCTGCGTTGTACGAGAAGGATACATGACTATATCCGCGTTATAGGAGAAATATACATGGCGATATCTGTGTTGTAAGAGAAATTTACATGACTATATCCACTTTATAAGAGAAATATACATGGCCATATCTGCGTTGTAAGAGACGTATCATGACTGTATACAGAGAAAACTCATTGTTATGGCTGTAAATTTTCATTGAGAGAACAATGGATCCACATGGTTTCAAACATCTAGGTTTTACTTTGTGGAGGAGAGCTGTTCAGTCCTTAGCTATGTAATTGTTGGATTATTCTTTTCCAGAATAAACTGCGCTCACCCTTATAAAAGGCATTTTAAAATTTGTTTGTTGTGTCGCATATGCATTACTGAGTACAGATAAGGCAATAAACATGTTCATACACTGGATACTTTAAAAGAAAAAGTTGTATACTGTCACAAGGGGACTGAAACAATAATTAAAACCGGACAACATGATAGTGTTTGTTCTACAACTAATGGGTGGTTTCCCTTCATCTACACACTGTAAAAACAGAAGTATTCACTCTGGTTGTATTTTCGCTTCCTTTCGGAATGAACACCAGCAAAATTAAATCCATTGAGATAAAAGAGCATTGTCTTTATTAAGAGATAAGGTAAGCAATGTGACTCGTTAAAATTTGATTCCCACGAAATCGTCGGTATGCATCCAAACCTCGACAGGTTATTCGATGAATACTATTCATATCACAGTATGCAAATCTTAACCCGCATTTAGTCTTTACATGCTGATTAACTATTTCTTACTTCAAAATTTCGAGCATCCTGGTACCTAATAATTGAAGATACTCCCTAAAAGGTAAACCTTTATATTACGACCCACTTATTCTCCACCAAGTCTATATATTTATCTTGCAGAATAATATCTCTCATTTCGTTTACTGATATAAATAATTATTTTATGTGAGATGTGACTATAAGGTATCCAGAGTTCCAGTTTGTTAGAAAGCACCATTTGCTAACAACATTTGACTGAATGCGGAGTTATGAACCCAAGGAACAAGTATGGCCGGAAACATTTATTTTTTATATCATGTGCTGAAAACAGAAAATCCAAAATAAATGGGTCTGTTTGAGCTACCATAGTGTCTGAGGATGGTAAATTAAAGCAATGGCGAGAAAAAAATCGAAATGTAACAAAGACTTGTGAGGCACAGCATGCGCATTATGTCAGTGGTCCCACCTTACGGATTTACTTCACTTGAATTTATCCACAATATATTTCATTTTCGGGTAATTTTCTAATGTATGAATTCATTTGCTACATAAATTTGCACTAGTATATAGGAACATTAAAGACTGCATCAATAACATGACCATGTATATAATAATGAAAAATACTAATGCTACACCGAAAGGTTTTACAAAGGTATGGTGCATGCACTTTTGTCTTTAGTTATTAGAAGTCATATACCAAAGTAAGCAACTCTTCATAATTATATGGCCTTTATTATACTCCCTGGCTTTTATGAGTATCTTTCCATCATTTAAATGTATGTATGTATGTATGTATGTATGTATGTATGTATGTATGTATGTATGTATGTATGTATGTATGTATGTATGTATGCATGCATGCATGCATGCATGCATGTATGCATGTATGT
This sequence comes from Sinohyriopsis cumingii, assembly GCA_028554795.2. Taxonomy (NCBI): domain Eukaryota; kingdom Metazoa; phylum Mollusca; class Bivalvia; order Unionida; family Unionidae; genus Sinohyriopsis; species Sinohyriopsis cumingii. Next base: position 63,279,666 of record CM068832.1, on the reverse strand, counting down.
ATTTATGTATGTATGTATGTATGTATGTATGTATGTATGTATGTATGTATGCATGTATGTATGTATGTATGAATGTATGTATGTATGTATGTATGTATATATGTATGTATGTATGTAATGTATTTATGTATGTATGTATGTATGTGTGTGTGCGTGCGTGTGTGTCTGCGTGCGTGCGTGTGCGTGTGTGTCTGTTTATTCTGGATCAAATGTATGAAATTGCGACCATTTGGGGTTGTTTGCGCTCTTCACTTAAATTATGTTTCCTTATCAGTATATTTGACTTTGCTTATTTGTTAATTAACATTATTTATTATTATTGTATTGTTTACATTTTAAGTTTTAACACCAATATAAGTAGAAAAGGAAAACAAGATCCCAGTTAAAGTTACGATGTGCGTAGGTTAAGGTTACGAAAGACTGAGTGAAATCTTTTGTCAAGGTTTACCAATATTCATGCGTTTAAAAATGCTAATAATATATTTTTGCACTGTTTTTCATTTATATTAACAAAACATTACATATAGATAACCATAATTCGAGTCCTAAATATTACTGACATTCTCTAATCGTGTGCCTTAATTTGAATGACAGGTTCTGTAATATGCTATTTTAGGCAGGTGCGAAAGAAATAGTGGACATAGTGGCAACTTGGCAATATTTATAAATATTTCCAACATTGTTTTACATTAAACTCTGTTGTGTCGACAGGATGCTAACTGTAAGGAATCAAAGGATGTCAGACATTTTGAAACATTAAGTTTGTTTAATATTATATAATTATTACGCAATATTTCATCATCGGTTATATGGAATATTAGTGTTTGTTTTTATGCTTTTAATGATGAATATATCGTCCATATCTCTGGATACTCTAATAACACAATGCTCAGATATAAGAGTATCGTTTTAACCCATATCACATATCTTGGATACCTCAACAATATTAATGTATAACATGACACTGTTGAGGGTAAAATGAATCTTGACCGAGCAAGTTCGTCATGTCACGTGCTTTATACATTTTACGGCTCAAAGATTGTAAAATCGGCATGTTTTAGAAAGCGCCCGTATGTTAAAGTTGTATATTGTCCAAGTTCTCTTTTTCATCTTGATACTGTCGTTATATCACACCGTATCAGCAAAATTGTCATGTTTTATAGTCGCAAAGTCCGCGATAAAATACGTACGGCGATCGTATCGCTAACGCGGCCATTCATACTTTTATAAAAGAAGACACTAAAAAGAGATGGTGTGAATTAAATGTCCTGTCTAACAAACAATGATAAATGATGTGTTTCACGCGCTAGTGGTTTAAAATTCATGCTAAAATTTGGCTTCAGTAAAACCCACTCTTTGATGTACATATCAGTCTTTTCCCTGATAATACAGTAGCTTGTTTTGAAATGATATATGTCACTTAATATGCCTTATTCGGGCTTTTAACAGTAATGTCAGATATCTGTTGTCTGGAAAAGCAGAGCGAAATATAATAAGATATGTCGTTGATATCAAGTTGATATAAGCATATATGAACGTATTGAACTTTGCTTAAATAGCATCTAGTTTTCAATGCATACTTTGCTTAAATAGCATCTAGTTTTCAATGCATACTTTGCGTTCTGAATGACAAATACAGTGATGTGGGGTTCGGACGTCAGAATTTATGATTGTGGTGTTACAAACTCGGTCCTCTGGTAATGACTCATGTCCTTAATAGGGAAAGTCGAGTCTCTCTTTCTCTCTCTCTCTCTCTCAATCGGTAATGCAAATAGACAAAAATGTATTTACACAGTGTCAACATACGTTTCATTAACAACATATTGTTTTTCTTTCGCCCTACAATTTCTCCGATAAATTTAACTGTCTTCGGTGTATACATTTGGCAAAAATGAACAAACTGCCAATAATGATATTGTTTCCTTACAAAAGCTGCAAAATCACTGACCAAAACAAAATGCTATCTTTGCAAAAATGTCTTTCTCATCCGGTCCTCACTTACGTTCTTTATTTCTCATTCGGCCCGCACTTACTATGTTCTTTATTTCTCATTCGGCTCTCACTTAATATGTTTTTTGTCCTTCTCAATCTGTCCTCACTTAATATATTCTTTATTTCTCATTTGGTCGTCACTAAATATGTTCTTTTTCTCTCATTCTGTCATCACTTAAAGTTTATTTTTGTTTTAATAAAAGAGCTAACACATGTTTCAGGCAAAGTCAAACTCTTTTTAGGAAGAGGGTCTTGAAGTTAAATTACATTTCTACTTACGACTTCTAATTTACTTTTCCGTTAAACAGTTATCTTTTCCCACTGTTTCTTTCTTTTTCTTTCCTTTCTTCTTTCTTTACTTCTCTGTTTTTATATATCTCCATATCTATTTATTTGTTTGATTTATTTTTGTTTACAACTGTATCTTAGTTTCTTGTATTTTATATGACAGAAATAAAATTAAATCAATAGTTACTTCCTGGTATTTTCGTTTAATCACGCTACTGTTACACTCGCATCGCTAGTAAGTTTTATTACACAGATTCGTAAAAAAATAAATACGGTGTTGCATTATATTTCAATAATGAAAAGGACAATGTCCCTATCTATCGAAGATAATACAAGGAACTCTATAATAAATCTACCTAAATTCCTTTTCTCATTTCACTCCGATTCTCCTATCTCAAACATTCTTTTCATGTACTAGTATACACGTATTTGATGTTTCCCGTTTACATTACAATAATAAGGTCACCGGGTGAGAATTATTCATACTTCTTCATATTTTGCCTCCGATACCTCGTTAAAAGTGTCCAAGGATACTTAGACGTGATGACAGAAGCGGAGATTTTCGATGCAAGGGGTACTTGAATCTCAAGTTTCCATAGGGAAGGCATCCTCTGACAAGCCTTTATTGTTAGCAGCGGTCTGCCAATGTAATAAATGGCCATAGCAGCTTCCGAACAAGAAACCAATTTCCACAACCAGAATTATCGTAGACAATTTTCCTTCTCAGCGAATTCAGAAACCATTTATTATCAATTTGCCGGTTTAATTTGTCAGTTTCTTCTCCACGCTCTGTTTTCGTGTAAGAGGAGGGCGGCTTGCCAAACAAAAAGCCATTCGTCTAGCGAATCTGCCAACCTTCGATAGATAACCCTGAGGTCAACGGACACTTCGCCTGGAGAAAATTGGATCTAATGCCCAGAAGGGGAACTGCTTTTTCAAGTACGTGGTGCATTTTCATGTTACCAGTAAAAACAATATCTAAGGCTCTGCGATCATTTAATTCGGTTTTGAAGGCATACACTAAGTTCATTGTATTTCTATATTTGTGTATTCGCGTATATGGTCTCAAACGGAGTAACAAAGGAAATGAAACCAAACAGTTTAGCAAAATCAACAAATGATTTATTTCTCAAAGCAACAAAGTGAAAATTTTAGCGACACAATTCAGGTAGGCACAACTATCAGCCATGACAAAAGTCAGGTATACAATATAAATTGAATACATATAACACCTCCCCTCATAAGGAAAAAGAAAGATTTATAAAATAAATAAATAAATAAATAAATATATATATATATATATATATATATATATATATATATATATATATATATATATATATATATATATATATATATATATATATATATATATATATATATATATATATATATATGAACTACTAGTCAAATATAGATATGATGCTATACTAATTAAAATTATATAGGATGATGTCTTATGAATAACAGTTGTAGAATCTAGAATCTGAAAACCATGATATATTTTATTTGTCTGTGATGGAACTCCAGGTAACAGTTGAATACATTCACATAATAGCTATTTTAGTTCATTATTTTCATGTGGTTGTAGATGTGAACGTTTCTAGTACATATTGTTTACGATTTCTGAATTCCGTCCTTTACATCCTCTTTGTGTGGAAAACTAAATTGATTGAATGATCAGTTGGGTATGTTTTACTCCTTTGACTTATTTTTCAAAGTATCTTCTGATTACGCATCTCAGGAGTGTTGATAAATTTAAATAATTTACTTTCGTTTCAATTGTATAAGGATTGTACAATTTATTCCAAATGGCTTTTGAGGCATGGACAAGAAAGCCACAACTCTATTTCTAGGCCGAAAACTACTGTCCTTTGTATTTCTGTCATACTTTGGTTTTGAATGAGTAGAGTGACGATTAGTTATTTCACAACTTATCGTTAAATTCAGAGACATAGCTAAAAAGATTATTCTTGGAATTTTCATTTGAAAGAAGTGTCTCTATAAGTAACGTAAGTGTCATCAGAGAATATGTTCAAAACTAGGTGAAAAGGACTAAACCCTAATGATTCTTGAACTGATTCCCTAACAGCAAACAACACATCAACAGCCTCATCCCAATATTTACAGCAAACAACACATCAACAGCCTCATCCCAATACTTTCCGATATCGAATCATATTCTTCACATTTTGATACAAGCCTTCCAAAGACCATTTACATTCATGGTGCTAGACGATTTAAACTGTTTGATACATTATTCATGCATAATGTTTCGATTATTTGGTCTTAAACTAGTTAATAGAAAGGAGCAAAAACCAAAACATTTTGTACAATTCAACAAATAATTTATTTCCCAAGAAAACAAGGTGAAAATATGAAAAGAACCTACATTATTGTGAAATAAATCCCAAATGCTCCTAAAAGTTCTATGACAAGGCCAAATGTAGGAAGTTCCAAATGATTTCCATTTGTGTTTCAAATGAATTTCGATATTGAATGTGTTTATGTGCCTGTAGTTTCGAAAGTTCTAATGTGATGGAATATGGCGATATGCTAACAGTCTTTTAATGCATCACAATAATATAATTCAAAATGTCCTTGTCTGAATTTACTACAATTTCCAAATTAATGTTTAATTCGAAGAATCTTATTGAGCACTGTGTAATTCCAATGAAAAATAAATAAATCCACCTAATTTAGAAACTGAGCACAGCAATAAGACCGATTCTGCTTCGTATGTTAAGGCAAGAATGGGTAATATTTTCAAGTTATTAGCGTTGATATAAAAAGCGAAGACGCAATAATAGAGTCAGGATGTAGATCAGATTCCTCTCTAAAATATTTAAAGTTGCCAATAAGTTAATTTCCTAATGGACAATTGATGTCCTAGACTAAGATTCAAATAAACATATTTACCTCCATCAAGAATGAACTGAATATTCAACCTAGATAAATATTATCTACGTATTATGTTGTTTCCAAATTAATGTCACCTGTCAGGTACACCATTAACTTGATTTTGGACAAAGTTCAATTACAAAATACACGTATATGTAACATAATCATTGAAAACAAATAAACATTACGAATTAAATATGCATATCATATAACTGGTTGAAACATTCCATACATACATTTTGATCCTTGATCAGACTGGATAGATTGGGGAAGGCAGAAGTGTGTTTAATACTTTATCAAAGGTTTTACAATGCTTATAGTTTGTATATTTCTCCAAAGAAATTGCCTCTGGGAATCTTCTAGACGTTTACGTTACGGTAAAAAAAAGTATTGGTGGCCTGACGTGGTCTTAGGTAAGGGATTGACGCAGTCTACCATTATAGTGCTAAACTGTTCGCGAAATGCAGGATTATGATATAGGTGAGCCTTAGCTATCTTCACACTGCGTTTTCCTAACGTTTGGCAAGTGTGACCAGATACACAGTATTTAGAAATATCACTTTTAAGTTTTGGCAATTAAAAATGACGCACGATGATGTCATAGGTTCAATTGAAATATAAATAATCAGAAGAGGGTGTTTCATATTATAGACTAATCATTCTTTTTTTGTCTATATGATAGCGGAAAGTAAAATATATATCTCATTGACCAATCGTCACCACAGGTGGTCTCCATTTTCCCATAAGGACCCAATCTTACTTACAACATAACATACTGGTGCTTGTGTAGATTCAGTTTCGCTAACATCCTTCTCAAACAAATATGAGATCTCAGGATCTTTTTCCTGTTCGAAATAAGCGATTGTGCTTTGTCACCTTGCTTCGAATGAAACGAGGATAACTGTGATCAATATCTCTTGATTGATAAATTATAAGTGCAACTTTCACCCTGATTAAGAGACCGATCAATAAATATATCAACCGAATGCATACTGTTTTTGATCAACATATGTCACTAGGGCTTATTTTGCTGTAACTCTGGTAACAGAACAAACTATGTAAAAATCAAGGATTTCAATCTCAACAAGATAACTTTACTGATCCAATCAAAGTTTGTCAGTTATAAGTGGATCAGTCATAAATTTGTCTCGATCTAGGTCATTTCCTAGTAATCAAAATATATATACGTCATTCATCCAATACCCATTGGTCATGCGACTATGTCTGATGCTAAACTGACACAGTCGAAAGAAACAGTAACAAAGCCGAACTCTACTCCCTGAACAAGAACACCTTCACTAGAAGAAAAGACCATGATAATAAGAAACTCTGAGAAGCTCCCGTGTTCCTTAATATATGAATAAAGATATCTTTGGTAGGATCACCAATGTGTGATGTGGAACCTTTCTGCATGAATGGATCTAATTTTCCAAAATAGAATCTGACCAAGTTGGTTAGACCGAAGGCCATGACCATGCTTTCAACACAAGGTTATGGCATTGACATCTTAGAAATAAGGGCATTTCTTTATTATGTTGCTTATGTTTCAACCTGTACAGTGCAAATAGAAGAACTGGGAGGCAAGCACAACTATTATTGTGTATTACTATTCTATATAGGGCCAGAACAAAATCAAATGTTGCCGGTTAGGTGTGGAGACAAGTAGTTTTATCTAAATTTTTAGAGATGAAGTTTGCTTTTCTCTGCGAAGTATTCATGACGTGGTATGATGTTTAGCATGGAATGATTGGGAAGAAGTCATTCTTTATTTTAAGATAACTTTTTGTGGAGTGTGCTGGAAATATGGTAGAGCTATTTTAACAGTAACACCTGACAAGTTTTAATACGTGTTAATGTACTATAATGGCAATTTCATCCATAAGACTGTTGATCTCATTGAGATGTTTAAGTTTAGCTTGGATAAATGCATGTAGGTAACATATAGTAAACTAATTGGTGGTAAGACCCCATATTTGTAGGTTAGGGAACCTGGCTGAAAAGAGGGGTTCTCATAGGCGCACAAGTATGTCCAGTGTCTTGCGTTCCATTCCCGTTATTATCAGTGGCTCGTTAATACAAGTTATCTGATATCTACATAAAGACAATAGAGTAGACAATATTATCTATGTTAATACAATCGAACTTGTTGCTGTTAATTATTGATATTTTTTTGTTTTTTTATTGTTGGTTAGGTTGATAATTGTTTCCAATTTGCCATTTTCATATGTCAGAATTGCATGTACTTGTTGAACGCCATGATGTATGATGTTCTTACCAGCCATGTCCTTAAACAGTGCACAATTGGACAAGTGTCAATGTCTTCACGTACCGAAATTGAGGTGCCACCACTCCACACCTCAACCCCCGAATAAGCCTTTTAAAGAAGTTTATATTGAAGTGTATTGACTTGTTGATCAAATCATACGTGAAAAATGATCATGTACTATCTGCTTTGTTAAAACTTTAAATGTGTTATCGAAACACTATAAAATTCAACTGGGATCCGGTAAATATTTTAACGCTATGACCCAATTATCAAACATATTCATGGCACATGCAAACCTTTTAATCTATGTAACAACTTTGAACTCAACAAGATGATTTTTGATTATGTGCTTACTCATTTTATCATGTTTGTGCAGCAAATACAATAACGTCAGCATTTGAAACAAAATTTAAATGGCATTTAAAGAGATGAAAAAAGTTGCACCCTTTGAGTAAGTTTTTTTTCCTTTCTGTAATTGCAACAACACTAAATAATGACAAAGTTTTGAAAATTGTTTAGTAAATGCAACATTTTAGGGCAAAGTCTTCACCCAGAATGTGGTATGTAAAGTAAACTGTTCTCCGCTCCTTCACGAATCAAAATTGCACTTTTTATCTCCAAATAAATGGATCTGAAAAAAGTTATATCTAGTGTGAAACAAAGGTGAAATGTGAGAAGCTTTAAAATTGAATGGTTATTGCTCAAAATACAACACTACATATAATATTATCCGCCATACCATTAGCATCTACGTGTTTCAGTGAAAAACGTCTTTTATAAATACACATAACTACACAATGTGTTTTTTTCTGAAAAGAACGCGTTAGCGTCAGCTAATGGAGGGAGTGTCTATTAGCATGTATAAATAGTTAGATAATAATAATAATACTGTTATAAAGTGTTTGAGAATACCTGTTCATATAAAATAGTTACTGTCATCTGTAATAATTTAAATAATGATTGATTTTGCCCAAAGCGACATAATTTTAGAAAGTTAGGAAACAAGTAGTGAAACAAAATGTTATATGTACAAACCTAAAGAAATTGACCCCAAAAATGATGTATCGGTTTCATCTAAATGAGTTTAGGACAAATATATTTTGGTAAATGAATAAAGTATGAATTTTGAATGAGGATGTATGGCTAATAGTGAAATGTAGTATATGTATAATGGTGCTTTTGCAATTTTCGTTTTAAACCAGTTTTTATTTTTTTCATACTGACCGCAGCTTATATATATATATATATATATATATATATATATATATATATATATATATATATATATATATATATATATATATATATATATATATATATATATATATATATATATATATATATATATATATATATATATAATATGATTTGATTTTACTAATTTCACCATCACACACGCGAGTGATAAACAATAAAACATAAACCAAAGGGGAATTATAGTGGCTTATTGGATGATTTTAGGAAGTAAAGATATGCAGCTTTTCAATTATCACTCATGCCAATATTATTGTTTGCAGCTATACTACACAAGCTGCAGAAATAAGGTTATTGATCGCCGCTATATATACATTGTAACATAGAAATAATTTATATCGGTAGAGATTGTCTTGTGTACTGGAGCTGGATATTTTGTTTCAACTTTAGCAGAAAGTATTTTATATTAGGGTTTGTCATAGTATATAATGCATGCAGTTTCTCAAAACTCCATTAATGTAGAAGTATTTTTTGTGAATAAAAGTCGCGCGGATAATGATGCAGTAGAAACATAATGGGGATTTTGAAGTTGCCAGTTTTAAACTATTTCGTAGCCAAATCCTTAATACGCCATGACTTGATTTTATGAATCTTACCGTCACACGCGAGAGTGTTAAGCACCATAGAGCAAGAAACAATATAAAACATAGGTCAGAGGCGAATTAGAGTCGTTTACTTAGATTAGTTTTATGAAGTATATTTGAAGTGATAGCTAGTTGATCACTGGTATGCTAAAGTCTATAACCACCATATTATTTGGGGAAGGGGTGTTGGTCTTTATATTTTATTTTATTTTGTATTCGATGTTTGTTGTCTTTAAATCAGAAGCTACAACATTTACTATTATAACATAGTTGTAGGTGCTTTTCAGTTTCTGGCAATAAATCAGCCGTGCTAATTTTGTATCCTTGATGGCAAACAAATACAATTGGCAAGTCATACTCAGGCTACTTTGTGCCGCTGCAAGCAGTTGTAAATAAACAACTCTTTGTGAATGTAATCGAATTGACAATACTTTGCTAGCATCACCAGAAACACGGTTACTGTCGAATCAGTCATTACTTTCAACTGACACACCTATGAGGGTTGTAACTGCGATTAGTATTACCACACCAAGATCAACAATTGTTTCCATGGGAAGACTACAATTAGCATTGACAACCAAACACGCACTTTTGTATGAGTCGAAATACAATAAATGATAAGGCGTCACTACCTACTGAATTCAATCAGTGTCAAGGTCCTTTTATCAAATCAAGATTAACAGTGTCGGTTTTACCTTTGCATGGCACCATCGGCGCATATAGACACCATAAAAATGTTTCACTGATTTTATCATCGTGGGTAAATCAAGATTGGTGAATGGATTTCGGACTTTTTGCATGATGGTATTTAAAAATTTATTCCTGGTAATCGACATTCTTTCCTTTTTTATTTTTTATACAACCGCAAGCCGCATTCTCAATGTCATTCCGATACTGTTCCTCTTTCGCAACCGCTGAAGCTGTTGCAACAAAAAACGCTGAAATTGCTCAAAGGACTGAGAATATTTCACTGGTCTTTTGCAATTGCATCACCTCCGATGTCATACTTTTAATGTAACATAGGCATTGTTTTGTTTAGCTGTATTAAGCTGATTGTTTGGGTCAAGCACACTAGGGCGAGTCCAGTATATCTTATTTTTGGAAGGTTTCTATGTGACTCCACAACTGGCTTGTATTATTGCGCGTTTTATTTTACCTAAGCCGGTTTTCCCTAAGGACGAATTTCATTTCATCACAGGACATTGTTATTTGAAAATAAAAAGTTTCTATTTGAGAAAGTTCTATAACTGTTCCAAAGGCTCATCAAGGATACTCGTGTGACAACCACCTCCTTCCAAAAACAAGGATTTGTTAAAAAGAATCGCATCATAACATCTGAAATTAACACCGCCAGCCGAAGCTAGGTTGCGACGGATAGGGTGTGCTTTGTTTATGGGCATGGATTGAATTTTAGTTAGGTTCAATTCGATAACTGTCCGACAGATATGTTAATGTAGGGTTAAGTGACATGGTAGATACAAGCCAAAAACATTTTTTTGGAAATCTTGCGAAATTTGAAACAGGTGTCATGAAATGAAATTTTCCACAATAGCTATTAATAAAGACAGTCTTGAGAAGGCAATTCTAACTTCGATGGGATTGTTATAAAATAATTGGAAGTTCGAGAAAGATATCCTGATTGGCTAAGAGGGTGTGTACGTGTTCCAGACCGAATTTAATGTTTTGAATAGATTTCCCTCACGAAATTAGAAAGCCAAAGTTATAAGCTGATCATAATTTTAAGTCCTGGAAATAATGTTTTTCTTGTTAAATAGTGCAAGGTACGTGTGTCAAAAAGCTGAGGAAACACAAGGAGAGATTCATATGCATAGTGTAAAGTGTTGTGTTTTGATTAAGTATTGAACCTTAAAGTTAAATGCATGGAACATTAAATTTCGTTTTAATTTAAGCCAGAAATGTTTTTGTGAAGGGTCACTTCGATCTTTCTTTTATTCTTAAACTTGAAAGACCAGCATCTACGATTCAGTGGGATTTGACCGAGGCATTGTGATGCTGTCCTGAAAGTAAACATGTGAGCTACCAACTATAACCGCTTGATAGGAACATATGTTAAATAGTCATTTTAAAAGGGAAGTTGATATGCAATGTAGTTCAGAGATTGTAGGTAGTCCAAAATTTGACGAAATAAATGATTATCTTGGGAAAATGTAGGAACCGCTGCGTACGATTGGTCAGAGTAAATTAAGGCATACACTTTCTTAGTAATGTGAATTTAAAGTGACGACCTTGGTCGAAATTTTTAGTACGGAAATTCCGAGAAAGGTGAAGTTTGGCGCCGAGGAAGCCCCGATAGAACAGTGCTTTCCTCGTTAAAAAAAAGCGAACCAGGTGGCAGTCTTGTAAGAAAAGACAGATGTTAGTGCTAGGATGCACAATTTATGAAAGAGAACGTCATTAAGCTTTCTGAGTGAGACGAAACAATCCAAAGACGGAAGTCGGGAAAGAGATGACGTGTTCAGAGTAAAACACTAGAAAGTCCAGAAAGAGACCAAGCGCTCAGAATAGGAAGACTAGAGAGAATAGGTAGAAGTGTGATACACGGGTCACTAGAGAAACGTAAAGCCACCATGAATGGAATGCCATCAGTCGTGGACATTGCGCTCTTTTTACCATTTTTTATTATGATGAGGAAAAAAAAATCAAAATTAGACGCTACTATTAAATTCTGTTCACATAACTTAGGTTGAATTAGTGTTGCCTCTTATAATTGACATTGATTAAAGTTTGATATTTTTCTTTTCTACGGGGGCTCGTATTGCATTATTTCTTCCTAATAGTCTTACTCAATTCTCTATATATCTCCACTCACACTGGACCATAAAATCGAGGAAGGTCGTTTCCTAGATAACGCCTGCAATATCCAATTAATCACCCCACTTATTAACAGGGCGACGTTACACATAGTAAGAGCGAGTCTCAATAAAGCACAAAGTTAGTCTCACATTGCATCCATTATGTTAATTAATGTAATTTAATCGTTTTAAATTCATGTTTAAAGAAGTTTTCCTTGTGTTCCGAAATTAAAACTTTGCCTTCAGTATTCTCATATCTTATATAATTCATGAAATATATGAATGAGTTCGAATTTTGTATCTGTATGTACGATAAATCATGTAGTGTAAGAGATCCCATGAATTTAATCTGATACGAATTGTGAGACGTAAATTATATGTTAGTAGTGATTTGTACCATCTATGCTACATTCATTTTGCTATTTATATACATGAACGGCGTTTGGGGGTGGCAAGGGGGGCGACCGCCCCAAGCCCTGCTCTTGAGGTCTAAGATCGTCCTTATGAGTTTGTCAATCTATTCTCCTGTAAATTGGAAACGCCGATACAGGCCCAGCACGGTCATGGTCGGACCTAGGCCCCGTGTACTCATAACGCCGCCTCTGTATATATATCAATAAAATGCTAATTAGCAAAGTAATGTAAATGGGACAAAGAGAGAAGTACATTAATTCGTTTGTGTAATGATGACATAAATTCTTTAAACCGAGATTCGATGTTTGCATTAGGGATTCAAGTCGACATATATCGTGTTATATATATTTGATTTAATTATATTTGATTTAATAGTCTGTAAGTTTTGAATCTTTTTTTAAAAAAAATTTATCATTATATGTCAAAATAATATAGGTCTGTTTGTGAGGAACTTATACTTGTTTAAGAAAATAATTTGACCTTGACATTTCGTTTTAGTTGACCTAGATCCTGACCTTGATTCAAAATTAGCAGCAACCACGCAAATAAGTTCTATTTTATTTTCAAATGATTGGTTGTTGTCGAGGTCATGATGGGACTTCTGATTTAAAATGTAAACAATTTTTTTTTATTTCTTAGAGTAAAATGATTGGGTCTTATCAAGGACATACAGGGGTTACGTTTTTTAAAACATATGTAAACACGACCACGTGACCCTTATCCGGGGCGACAATTCAAGTTTTAAACCATTGTATGAGAGAAGTAATCACAGTTGGGTTTCTTCCTTTAAACTGGAAGATGTTGTGTCGTTTGGAGTTATTTCAAATGACTTGGATTCAAAAGGATTAATTCTTTCTTCCAGGAAAATGCGTGTGATCATGTGACATTCTTGAGCAGAGACAGCTCTTATAAAACATTTATTTAGATTTCCAAAACCGGAGTGATATTTCGTGTTTTTAGAAGGAACTGTTGACTTCAACACCACAGGTTACATCATATGTCATCGTCTTCCATCTTGAAACCATTAGAACATTTTGTTATTAGGACTCCTAAAATATTATTCGTGGATTATTCTTGGATTAGTTTTGGATTTGATTCTTAGAACGGTAAGTTTATATTTTGTCATTTTTACAGAATATGTCCTGGGTAATAAATTCTTATATTTTTCTAACCTTGTTGTTTTCACTCTTTCTTGTATTACTGTTTATTCGAGCCTAAACATGTAAAAAATAATTGGGGGCTCGTTCGGGATAAATTTGAAATCCACAAGACTTTGAAATTTTAGTGAGATTGGCAAGATTTTTCTAAAATGTCATCAAAAGTGGGAAACATTCTTTCAAATTCTACCCACGCACAATAAAATCTTTTTAAAAAATATGAGTTGATTCAACTTGCCAGAACATACAATATTTCTGAGGTAAAGGCTTCCTTAACGAATCAAGAAATAAGAAATATCTTGGTAAAAAGGAGTGTTTCGGGTAAAAGTGCTCTGGCTTCGATCAGTAAATATGTATCAGACTCTGACATAAAAATGAAGGATATATACTTAAAATACAAGACGCAATTGGAGTTAAGGAAGCTGGAACTTCAGAAAGAAACAAGAGAAAGATAGAGATGCAAATGCAGTTACAAAAAAAATAACCAATGCATTTACAAGAGGAAGAAAAAGAGAAATTAAGACAAATGCAGTTAGAAAGTGAACAAATGCATTTACAAGCGGAAGAAAGAGAGAAAGAAAAACAAATGCAAATGCAGGTTCAAGAAAAAACAGACGCAAATGCAGTTAGAAGAAAAACAAATAGATATGGAAGCAAGAGCGAAAAGAGGGTATATCAATTTAAAATGAAAGAGGTCAAAAGCGCATTCATACTTCAAATCAAATTTAAGTTTTGACCTTGCAAAGAATATTAGATTAGTGCCCATTTTCCTAGAAAAATAAGTAGACAAATAGTTTACTCGTTTTGAAAACGTTGCTGAAAATTTTAAGTGGCCAAGGGAGAATTTAACTGTGATTACAATGTGTATTCACTGGTAAGGCGAGTGATATTTACAATTCACTGTCAGTTCAACAAAGTGGTGACTATGATGTGGTTAAAGAATGCATCTTAAGGAGTTATGAGTTAGTCCCTGAAGCTTATCGGCAAAAATTCAGAACCTATAGAAAAGAAGCTGGACAAACTCATGTTGAATTTGCTAGAGAAAAAGAGCAGTTATGTGATGGGTGGTGCTTATCCAAGAAAGCGGAACGTGATTATGATTTAATTATCGAAAATTATGAACCATTCATATCGAAGGGTTCTATAACATCCTTGGGTGATTCGGCGAATCATACCCTTTTTAAACTTACAAGTTACAGAGGGAGTAGAGTGCGGCTTTGTTAATGTTCCTCTCCATTGTGTACATTTGATATCAGAATTTGTCTCAGGACCCGTGACAGTCGGACAGTACTTGTTTTACCCGTTGAGGGCATCCATTTATTACTAGTCAACGACCTAGCTGGAGACAAGGTTGTGGTTAATCCACTTGTGCTTGACAAGCCTTTCCTGGATCCGAAAGTCGATCCAATTGAAAAAGAATTCCCTGCTTTATTCCCAGTTTGTGCAGTTACCATAGCTATGACGAAGAAAGCTCTTGATAATGATGTTTATAAGAAAAGTATTCATGTAGCTGACACATGTATTTGTCAGGCTTTTGATGAGGTCACTTCCACTCCTTGCTTGGATCAAGCAGAATGTATTGACCATAGTGATCGTCATTTAACTACTCATTCATTTTATTCTAATCAGGGTGATGCACCACGATCACTTGTCGTTGAACAGGAAAGAGATCCTGAGATCTCCCGTTTGTTTTAAACGGCCATTAGTAAAACTGAAGCTACTGAGTGTTCATGTCTGTTATTTCATTAAAAATGGAATTCATTTGAGAAAATGGAGACCTCCCGAGGTATGTGCTGATGACGAATGGTCAGTGAACTTTCAGATTGTAATCCCAAAAACTTACGGACAGGACATACTTAGTCTGGCCCATTAAACGCCATTGGCTGGTCAGTTAGGGATTAATAAAACTTATCAAAAGATCTTAACTCACTTGTATTGGCCAAAACTCAAAAGTGATGTTGGTAAATACTGTTGATCTTATCATACCTGTCAAATGGTATGGAAACCAAATCGAAGAATTCCTAAGGCTCATCTACAGCCTGTTCCTGCATTTGACGACCATTCTCGTAGAATTATGGTAGATTGTGTTGGTTTCTTATCTAAGACCAAGTCAAGTAACCAATACCTGGTGACAATTATGCGTGCGTCAACAAGGTTTCCAGAGGCGATTCCGTTGAAGAAAATAAAAACTTTGAAATAGTTTGTTTTTGTTCCCTTTAATTTGGCCTTCCCAAACTTGTCCAATCGGGTGAAGGGTCAAATTTTAGGTCTGGAACTTTCCAGCCTATTATACTTGAATTTGACATTCAGCCTTTGAAGTCAAAATTGAAATTACGGTTTGACAGAACTACAGTGGAGAGAACGTTTGAGTTTGGTAATAATAGAGTTCTGTCTCACCTGCTCATTCTTTAAATTTGTTATCAGATTATATATTACGGCCCTTAAAAAATTAGGAAGACTATGAATGAGTTAAATAATAATATTAGTGCTCCTGGAATATAAGACAATATTATATGAGTACCATTATATTGAACGAGTTAGCCAGGTTAAACATGCAATTAATTTAGTTGTTCCTGTCCCACACCGTGAATATTTATGTGACGGAATATCATCGGATTTTAGTGAGAAATCTTCGGAATTCGTAAATTATGAAAGATCTAGACCAGAAACTTTCATATTAGCAAGAGCAAGAAAGAAATAAACTTAAACATTTATTATTTGAACATGAGCACTTATTTCCAGATGATCCTACTAAAACAATCAACATTATTCGTGATGTTGTAAATCCCAAATCTGCGAAACAACACTCGTACAGGATGAACCCTCTCCTATACGAATACTTGAAAAAAGAAATTCAATATTTGCTGGAGAATGATTTTATTGAGCCCGGTAAAAGTGACTAGTGTTCACCATGCAGACTTGTTCCAAAACCAGATACAACTTTTTCGTACGTGTACTGATTAGAGGAAAGTGAATAGTATGACTAAAACAGACTCATTCCCATTACCAAAAATCGATCACTATATATAAGATTGGAAATGCCAAGTATGTTACCAAATTTGACCTTCTGAATGGATTTTGGTAAATTCCACTAAGGGAAAGAGCAAAGGACAATTCGGCATTCGTTACTCCAGATGGACTTAACCAATACAAATAATGCCGTTAGGGATTAAAGGCTCGCCAAGTACATTTCAACGTCTCATTAGTAAACACCAGGTGTTGACCTATATCCTGACCTTGATTCAAAATTAGTAACATCCACGTTGTGCTTTTTCTTTACACTGGAAGGTGTTGTGACATTTGGAGTTATTTCAAATTACTTGGATTCAAACGGATTAATTCTTTTTTCTGGAAAATACGTGTGCTCATGTGAGATTCTTGAGCAAAGACAGTTCTTATAGAATTTTTATTCAGATTTCCAAAATCGATATGACTATTCTTTTGTTTCTACAAGGAACTATTGACTTCAACACTACAGGTTACATCATACGTCATCATCTTCCATGTTGGATTCTTCGTCGGGACTAGAACTTGCAATCAGTAGAACATTTTTTGTTAGGACTCCTCAAAATTTTATTCGTGGATTATTCTTGGAATAATTATGGATTTGATTCCTAAAACCCTAAGTTCATATTTTTCATTTTTAAATAAATTTTCCATGGAAATACATTCTTATATTATTTAAAGCTTGTTGTATTTCACTCTTTCTTGTGTTACTGTTTATTGGAGCCTAAACACGTAACGTAAGAATCGTCAGACAGTCATTTACAGTCCACAGGGACGCAGTAATATTTATCAAAGAGATATTATTATATCATTGTTTCACTTAGGAATGAGATTAGCTGATAGAAAAGACATACATATGTTGTTTGTGTGTTAGCATTACGTTGCGAAATCACCACAGCTTTGTTCTGTAGAATTAGGATAGACGATATCTTAAGTTAGAAGAGTGGCAATACTGTTTGATAACAGGAGAAGAAGTACCTAACACCTATTTAGGTTGCTCATTATATTTTGTTTGAATGACAAATATCTCCATGTACAGTGGAAAAGAGCGCAGTCTGCGATCAAGACGTTTGATGACCCATGAATGAGAGAGAGAGAGAGAGAGAGAGAGAGAGAGAGAGAGAGAGAGAGAGAGAGAGACTTTAACACCGACCAACCACCAACAGTAACTTGGATAGACCGGAAGGAATCAGGTGATGCTGACATCCTAGCAATATTCTGGTTTTCACTCATTTCTGTCTCTTAGCTTATGACCACAGATTCGGAACAGTAATGCAGCTGGTTTTGATGGTTGTAGGGTCACTTATAATTATAATCGATCTGTAAGAAACGCTCGTAATATAAACTATCACCGACTTGGATTACCACTTGTTCAGCAATTGGTGCAGGTAGATGACAAAGGTAAAAGCAAAGTCAATTTACACGTCAATAATATTACATTTACACGTCAATAATATTACATTTACACGTCAATAATATTACATTTACACGTCAATTATATTACATTTCAGGTAGATTTCTAAGGTACTATTGTATCTTTAATATTTCACCTCGAAGATATGACGTGTTCATGAATAGCAGGTTGCACTTCCACCAGAAAAACAAATTGACTCAAATGCCACTAATATTTAAGTTTTATATTGATACAGCAAATTATATCATTAAAGCTAGTGAGTGTTGCGAACATTAATGATCCAGCATGTGTTTCATAACATGATAAATGGTTATGTTTACTCTCCAGAATAGACATAGCTTGTCGGTTGGGGAAGACTTGAACTTGCACTCTCTCAGGTTCCACTGACCTACTTAGGGGTCAAACCTCCTCTAGAGGTCTCTTATACTTAGTCGTGGAATCTATCTTCCTGATAAAATAAGATAAATGAAGTTTATATCTTCATTGCACACTTCATGACCTGAACATAAATTCCACTCTCCAGTACACTCAGGATGGCCTGTATCAAATTTCACAACATACACTTGTTACGCATATCTGTATCATTTATATGAATTATAATACCGTTTTCATTTCAACCATTTTGGTTTGTTGGCAGTGATAAGCCCAACATATCAAATGTCATATCTCAGGTTCCCAATCAGGACTATATTAGAAGACTTGATCAGGAACTAGATAATCTACCCAGAGACATGTATATTGAGAAATTGCTAGAGGTTTCACACGACAGTGAAGATACTGTAACCTGGTATAGGTCAGTTTTATTTAGTAGAGCACGAGGTTTTCCTGGCTGTCTGTCTGGATATTTGGTTGTTAGAAAGAACAGAAATGGTGTAAGTAGTTTAATAACATATGCAAGGGATTGTTATTCTTTAGCTATATTTATAAAAGGGGATCCTTGCGAGATCGATTCTATTTTTAGCAAGAAGAAATCAAACCGTAATGTACAAGCTGAACATTGTGAACATGACGATGAACATAGCTCAGGGCAAGCAGAACAAGTGACTAATTCAGCAAGACTCTCGCTAGCGGAAATCAAGAGTGATTGCGGTCATCTACAACAAACTGTTGTTTCGCTCAGAGAAGAGATTATATCTCTGAAGGCAACCCAAATCACATTGATCACTATGAATGACCTTAATGCATTCCGTGCTGATGTAAACAATAAGGTACAGGCACAATCTCAAACAATAGAACTGCTCCGTAATGAGATTAAGTCACTGAAAACTACTCAAAGCGTGTTGATGAAAGAAAATGAAACTCTCCACATCATCACCGAGCAACTTAGAGCTAAGCTGATGAAATCTTTGAGTAAACCCATGTCTTATGCGGATGTCGTTCGCACGAATAGTCCAGCTGTAAGTAACCTATCATGTAGTCCCAATGGATGTGGTGATCAACGCTCTCCATCAATTGCTGCTCAGAACAAGATTCATGTGTCTAACTGTTCATCTCCCGTCTTGATCGACTCTAACAAAACTGGTTGCGATACACACTGCTGCCTATCAAGTGAATCTCAGAACAGAACTGCAGTGTCCAACTGTTTGTCTCCCGTGTCGGTTGAGGCTGACGACTCTACACCAGGTACAATGGCAGTGGAGTCACGAACCGGCGTAACGGCCCAACCAACTTTGGAAAAGAGTGGGGTCAGTGCTCTGCAAACTCTGGTTTCAAAAAGTTCGGATATAATTTCACAGACTTTCGATAGAAGACATATCGCCCCCTTCCATGGAAATATCCCACAGATTTATAAAGCCAATGTTCATCCTGATGTGACAAATGTTGTACGCACACCCATTCGGATTCAAAATAAACTGTTAACCCACACCGAACGGCTTTCTGAACAGGGGACTTCGACTTCGACCAGGATAGAGAACGTTAGGCATCCGATTACTAGCAACAGTAATGTGAAAGGTATTGACTTGAAAACCCCTCCTAGCAAGATACCTACCGTTATTGGGGGTCAGGTAGAAAGACCTAGATCATTTGGTAAATCAGGTTTAGAAATAGGTTCAGAGAGTATTGTTGGACATGAGGATGTTGATGACAATAATGAGAATGTTGTATTTGAAGGTGTAGTTAGACGTAGAACAAGGCGCTTTTATGTGGGTGGCATTGGCGTCAAATCTACTGCTGAAGGCCTCGGTAAATTCTTGAAAGAATACGATATAGATCCGTTATCCATAAAGTTTATCCACAGTAGACGTAATTGTCTTTCGGCCAAGCTGACTGTATATAATTCAGACTGCAACACTGTTGAAAATGATGTAACATGGCCAAAAGGTGTTTATGTAAGAAGGTGGTATGGGAATCAATCTTGGCGAGACAGGTTTAGCAATCGCCATCAGGAGGCAAATGAAGGTGCAGGATGCGATATTCCGTGACAAGGGTGACAGTTAATTGTTCATAAATTTGCCATTATGTTCTGTCGTAAGTTAATGTGTTTTGTCATCTTTGTCATTTTAGTCCTGCTTTCACTATGCATAAGTATTAATATGCCTATATTGCAAGTTAATATGAATCTTAATATACTGACCTGGAATGTTAGAGGAATTATGTCCTCTGGTCTTAGCTTTAGTGCAATGCTGGATAAATATAATGTTGACGTAGCTTGCGTAACTGAACATAAACTATTACAGCACATACTTCCATTTTGCGATACTATTCGATCTGATTATAAATGCACTGCTAAGGCAGATGATATTTCCTCTAATAGCACGTTAATAAAATGTGGTAAAGGAGGAGTTGCAATCTTCTGCAAAACTTCTCTCATGAGATATGCTAACTTTATAGATGAAGTTAATAGTGACAGAGTTGTTGGCATAGAATTCAAATTTCCCGATATGCAAAATGTATATATTTTTTATGTATATATGCCGACCCTATTATATGGCATAGATTGTTACAAAGCGCAAATTGAGTTGATTCAAAATCTCTGTGATCAGTACTCACAGCTGGGGGACGTGTATTTTACTGGTGATTTCAATGCAGTAGCTGAACCAGACACTTTCAGAGATTACAAAGATAGAGTATTTCATGAGTTCATGCGATATAATAATCTAGTGAGTGCTGAACATTCAATAATATGTACTGGTTCCCGTTATACGTGATCATTTTGTACTGTCGGATCAATGCATAGGTAGATTACGAAGTGTGCACATTGTTTCAGATCACGAAGAGCACGTGATATCTGACCACCTCCCTATCCTTACTTCCCTTCGTACAGTGACCTGTGGGAGAGACTTCAGACAGTCTATGAAGAGAAACAACATAGCCTGGAATAAATTAAACGCTGATATCTTGAAAAACTATCAATCTGAGCTGGACCTTCGCCTGAAAACTTTAGATATAGATACTATTTCGGATAATGTTGATAGCTTTTACCGGCACATTGTTAATGCAATACAGCAGTCAAGCGACATCGCGCTTCCAAAGTCTAAATTCAATTATCATGCCAAACCATACTGGTCAAATGAACTCAAAGAAGCACATAAACTTCAAAGACAAGCTAGGTATACTTGGATAAATGAGGGAAGACCGAGGGGTAGTCAATTTAATTCTTACAGAGAATATAAAGATAAGAAGAGAGACTTTAGAAACGTTCAAAAACTGGCAGTGGAAAAATATATGGGGGAGGTGTATGAAGAAATTGAAAAAGCACATGAATGCGATGTAAGACACTTTTGGAAAATGATCAACATTAAGAGAGGGAACAATATAATTTTTTGTCAGGAACTATCAACTGATGGAGTTTATGTCCGTGATGATGATTCCATCGCAAATGGCTTTGCCAGATACTATGAGGACATTCACACGCCAAATTTAAACCATAGTTTTGACGGAAACTTTTATGAATTTATAGAGAGAGAATTAAATCGGGGTCTACAGGACGAAGTAAGCCATATCGAGGCCTTACAGACCAGTATCAGTTTAAACGAAGTAAGAGAAATCATTAAAGGTCTAAAGAAATCAAAAGCATCGGGCAATGATCAAATTTGCAATGAACATTTGATCTATGGCAGCGACTACCTCATCGAGTGTATGACAATTTTATTTACTCGGATGATTGATCAATCTTATATACCTGTAGACTGCAAAAAAGGGTTAGTAATACCACTGTACAAAGGTAACAGAAAATCAAAGAACTCCCTCGAAAGTTACAGGCCTGTTACTTTACTGCCTGTTATGTACAAAACCTTTGAGAAAATTATTCATGAACGTTTGGTAACTTGGCTCAAAGATGCTAATTCTAGTATACCCAGTTCACAACAACATGGTTACCAAAAAGGTTTAGGCTGCACAACAGCGAGTTTTGTGCTGTTGCAATCAGTACAATATAATGTAAACATGGGTTCACGGGTTTTTGCTGCTTTTCTTGATACAAAAAAGGCATTTGATACCGTGTGGCACGAAGGACTGCTTTTTAAATTATTCACGTTGGGAATTACGAGTAAATCCCTTTTGATATTTTTTAACATGTATACAAATTTACAGAGTAAAGTTCTTGTAAATGGGCAATTTTCAGATTGGTTCTCAATTGGCCAAGGAGTGAGACAAGGGGGTGTTTTGTCAACCTTGATGTACACGATATTTATAAATGACTTGCTGCTACAGTTAGAAAATAGTGGATTTGGAGCAAAGATTGGATCCTTAGCTGTGGGAAATCCAGCCCTAGCTGATGATATTTCACTTTTGACTATATATCCTAGCAATCTACAAAAGCTGTTAGATATAGCATACGACTACAGTAATAAGTGGCGATTCGAGCTTAGTGTCACAAAGTCATACATTATCATTTTCGGACCCCAATACAAGAATTATATCAATATGAAATGGTATCTTGGCCCGTCATGTTTGCCGGTTACTGATTCGGCAACACACCTGGGTCACCGGATTAACTCAAAGCTGACGTCGCATGACGCAATACTCGATGCATGCAAGAAAGGGAAAAAATCTTTTCACGGTCTGTTTGGTATTGGTATTAAACCGAATGGTTTAAATCCTTTGGTTGCTACAAATGTAATTGAAAAGGTAATTTTCCCTTCAATGTTTTATCAAAGTGAATTATGGTGTAACATTTCAAAAAGTGACCTCGCTTTATTGGATAAAACTCTGAGGTATTTTGCCAAACATTTACAAGGTTTTCCAATACATACAAGATCAGACATTGCCCTGGGAATGCTAGGATGGACATCAGCGTAGTCCGAAATTGATAGAAGAAAATTGATGTTTTTACACAGATTGTGTTTGATGCCTAACAATGTACATACTAAACGTATGTTTAACGTTGCGTTATTTCACTTCATTTTGAGCGGATGCATGTCAAGCTGCGGGTTAATTTCAAATTTATATTATACCTCAAAGAAGTTTGACTTGCTCGGGTATCTAACTGATTATTTACATCATTCTGAAATTCCAGATAAACATAATTGGAAAGAAATTGTAAGGTCAAAAATGGTTGGTCTTGAAAATAGCCTCTGGAGAGTTCGCATGTCTAATCAAGCAGATTTTGATAGATTCTCTTCGATACACGAATACTTACGACCTGCCTCAGTGTGGCAGTCGGCTAAAACCAGACAACACACTAAGGTATTTACATATGTAGCTAAACTATGGGCTGCTGTTCCACAAACACAGCTTGATATGTGTATTATATGTGGGAATGTTTATACAGACTTGATACTTCATTGTTGTGTTAGTTGTCCTTATATGTCGAACTTTCGAAATTCTTTCTGGGATGTCCTTACTGATAAATTTCCCCTGAGCCTGCACATTACGTTATTTAATGCAGAAGATGAGCTGCAACTACAATATCTTTTAGGTAAAAGGTTACCATCAGGAGTAATCGACAAAGAAAACTCCAAGCTATTCGTCCTATATGCAGCATACTTTGTCATGCAGTGTGCAGCTATCTTCTGTAAATAAGGTACTGAAACTTGCAACTTATGAGTTGACGAACACTTTGTTGATTGATATTGTGTAAGAATTTGTATTCTAATATAGAATTTTTTTCTTTTTTAACTTCTTTTTTTTAAATATTTATTGATTGTATTCAGATGATTTATTCTTATATCATGTAATCTTCCATGGAAGGAAATAAAGATGATGATGATTTCAACCCTTTTGGTTTATGGCAGTGATATTTTACATTTTTTAATATGTGGCTAGCACTATAGTAAGGTACACGTACACTACGTGTAGGATTTTCTTTCTTAACAATGTCCATATCTATGTCTTATAATAAGCTATGTCGGTGAAGAACGCCACGCATTAATTATAATGGATGTTTGAAGCATTACGTGAAACAAAGAGTGCATTTTCCTGTTAGAGCTACCCTAATTGTTGATTGGTTCAATAGTTTGTGACTATGATATTTGTATTAATAATACGATTTCATTTTGCCAGATTCTTTTAATGAATCTGATTCCGTTGATTTGATGCGCATAAAGTGATATATAATTCGAATACACGCACCATGTAGTTCACTCTTTGTCCATGTCAGTGTTGTATAAATAATTGAAAAAAAAAATAGCGATTTATGAATAATATTTGTTCACTAGTTTTAGCAAAGTGGAAATTCTTGCATTTAAACAGTCAGTACATGTTGGATCATGTGATAATATTCAATGACTTAATAGTTAATTACTTCTTCTGTTTTTGTGAACTTTCAATTTCTTCATTGAGCTTCTACGTTCCCGAGATTAACTTGAAGTAAAACAGTTGGATCTAGAAATGTGTTTATAAGTGTTGTTTAGCACGCTAGCAAATAAACACATTAGAACCTTGATTCGGAATACCTTTCAGCAATTTCCTTATTAGTGAGAAATTGATATTACTATTTAGGATATTCTAGGAATTCATACAATGTTATTTTTAATTCAGTCACTTTCTTTGGTTTTATACTAATTTAAATAAGCTTAGATTGTGGAAAATTGTGTGCTTGTCCTATTACTTAAGTTTAAGCGGATAGATGAAATACACCCGCTTGTTAATTGGCGTTAGTTTATAACCTTGTTTCCAGTATAAACAATGTTGTATTTGTGTTCAAGCACTCGAACTCCTCTGTTTCTGTGGACAGTCACCATTGTGTAAGAAAATTAATGTGTGGCTCCAATACAGCTAATTACCAATATCAATTGATCGATACTATTTTCTGCTTTCGCTTAATGACAACTAAGTTCATGTTGTGTGAACTATTAATCCATATCTTGAACAAAATGCCGGATACATGCATGCATACGGCTGATAGGTAAAGAGTGACAGCCCACTACACTGCTCAAATGTTAATAAAAACAAATTCATAGGTCAAAAATCTTCACCTTCTAAACTTCTTAGCGTAAAACGTAAAACGATGCTTTTGCTAACTAACAATTCCTGAGCTCAAAACATCCAACAAACCAAACAATGGCAACTTCTTAGCATACGTGTTTCATATAACATTTAAGACAAATCATTTAATATCCTTATCTAAAGACTAATATGAATTGAACGTTGTGTATGAAATAAGGACACAGAACCATTCATTGCTGAGGTTCGCTCATTTTTAGCTTTATCAGAACTGTCTCCTTACACAACTGTTCACTTGTCTCTCATGAACTCTCGTTCCAGTGTCAAGACCTTTCGCCTCGCTCAAATTTCTTTAACTGAATTACGTTTATGATCTTTCTGTATATAAGGGGAAAATACTTCTGTAATTGAAATTTCCATTGCTATCTTTTTACCAGGATTAGAAAATGCAATGCCATCTATTCAGGCTTATAGATGTTCTATTCAACTATGTTAACCTCGTTAGGTATTACGCAATGTTATATGTTTTGATGGCGTGCACGATAATACTTGCGCACAGATCCACACGGTCAGGAAAGTTGATAAATTGATATGATTCTGATGTGTATTTAAGATGTTGTCGGCACATGTGCCGACAAGTAATACCAGTACAATATGGTTTAGAGTATTCATAATGACAATGTCTGCCACATAGTTCATACTTTTTCATGCATACGTATTTGCACATATTAAGATCAAATGTCATAGAACGTATTATAATCCCTCACAGTTCTCTAATTGCGTGATTTATCCATTTTATGTTTCGGTCACTGATGGTGTCTCTTTTTATGCCTTGTATGGTACAGTTACATGGAAGTCAATATCCAACTTGAACATTAAATTCTCAAGGAAATTAAAAGTAATTTGAAAGTGCAAATCTGACTTTCGCAAATAAACAGGCTCATTATATTTTGCCTCATAAAACTGTGACGTAAAGTTGAATAAAATTTATTCCAACATTGTGTCAACCCAAATGAAATAAAATGACACATCACAGGATGGCATTACACCAACTAGAACATGAACAGATTTGTACGTTTGTATCCAATAAAGTGAAAACGTCTTATTGCATTTGTTATTTTCCTCAATAGCTTTTTCTTCTGTTCTGAAAGTTAAAGCTTGATTGTTCTTGCAGATCATCCAATCAAGACTTTTCTTTGTTTCCCACACTGTTTACCATGCTCAATTTTGTCGCTGTTCCAAGATAATTCATATGTTAATAATTAATCAGCATTTTCAGACTACGTTTTCGAAAGCGCAAATAACATATTTTGGGTCTCTTTTATGTATTCGTATTATGCATTTAAACGAAACAGCGATTTAATCTTTATGTAATTTTATTTTACACTATAATTATTTGGTAAAATAATACCGCGACTAGATATCCCCAAATATCTGTCAAAATACTGTAATGATCTATCAGTGGATTTTTCGACATTGTATACTATGGCAGTTATATAATATAAAATATTCTCTGCTAAAGTTGGATTAAAATAATCCAGTATAAAATATAATCTCGACCGGCAAAATTTATTTCTCTGCTACATTGCGGTGCTACGATCAAAAACCCTAATTCTTGGGCTTTGTGTAATGTTGTTGAAATCAGCATCATATGCATCAGTCATCATTGTCAAGCCCCTGATCTTTACTTCATTAAAATTATCCAAGTAAAAACCAGAAAAAATTCACCTTTGCTTTATTTTTTTGTATTGTTTATTGCTTTAAGCGTATAAACTCTCGCGTGTGCCGGCGATATTCGCAATATTAAATCATGGTTTATAGAGGTTGCGTTATCAACAATAGCGGATTACACGGAAAAATCCCAAAGCTACATTATACCTCTGTTAGGGCAAAGCAAGTCTGGCGCGAACAAGCTTGAAGAGAGACACTACTTTGAAGCTAGACTAGTTCCATCCAGCAGTTGTTCATACTGAAATAAAATTGAAGGTCCGATTTTAGTAAGTATATTATCACTCTCATGATATCCATTATAACAGTTTTTGTTGTGACCATGGGTCCCATTTCGTTTAGTTGTAGTAGATTATTTCGTAGCAAGTATTTAATTATAAGGCAGTCTCAAGTCTCACCGAAAGGCTAATTAAGGTTCTTTCCAAAGACAGCATTTCATTAATGGACTAGTGAAAATAAAAGCTGAATAAAATGGGGGATTACCAAATGTGTTTTTAATACATGTATCATTGTAACATAAACTGTGAGATTTTACTTAGGATTTATTTCAATATGGTGTCGACAACGTTTGCAAAACGAATGTATAAAGCAGTGCTTTAAAGAAACTGATGTCATTTTGTAAACAACATGAGAATAACTTGTTGCAATCAGGATATGTGACATCCATATATAATTCCATGTCCAAGTACTAGCAGTATTCGCCCTGCAGGTAACGCGTAGCTTTTTGTGTTAAGAAGAGTTATCGTTAGATGCCTTGTGTTTAGAATGATGATTTTCACATTCAGCATTATGAAATATGTAATTTGATTGGTGAGACAACAGGTGTACAGAACATGGCTTCTTATGGGTCAGAACTACTTATTGATAAGTATGACTCGATTTTAATCCGATTGACACTAGACAAAAGCAGACCAGAATATTTTCTTATGTTTACGAGGTTTACCCAACAGGACGAATAGTTTTCTTCTGAACATGAACCAGGTAAGTAAACATATTTTCTCTTTGTCTCATGCGTCAGAACGACATTTGTACCCGAAGGAATAACGCTACTAATTTAATTTCTACAATAAAACCTAAGAAATATAAAAATGCAATGACTTCATATTTCTAAATTCCCATGATGAAACCTATATCTCTCAACAAAGACTTATGTGATGCAAGTTTTTGTATGGAGATAAAATATGATTGCGGCATTTTTAATCAACGTGCTTGAAATATGTTTTCAATTATTCACTTAAAGAATCGGTGTTACGTTCAGTATCGACTGGTAATAAGTCAAGCCTGTGACAAACTGATATTGAATCAATAGAACATTAATTAGATTTTTGTTTAGGTACAAAATGGATAAAATAAATCTCATTCAATTATGTGTACTGAAAAAACTAGGCCCTAAAAACGTGCACATAATTATTTTATATTTACATATTTCTAGACTGCAAATTAAATACCGTGAGAGACTGAAAGCCATGTTCGCCTAAGACCAACTGCGGAAGTCATAAAATGACATACTTATCTTCAAAATACAGTAAGTATTTCTTTTAATAAAGATGTTTTTTTATATTATGTTTCATATGTGAACTAATACTTTCTTTAAAAAAAAACTTTTCATTTAGACAATAACTTAAGAGTGTCATATTAAATTTAAATTTTTGATATTTTCGTACATCGTGATATTTCTGGAGAATCATGGCAGTGGAAGAAGTATTATAATAACGTTACCATTTACAAAATACTGCCAAAGTTACGTTTTCACTGTAAGTGTATGTAATTCTTGGACTTATCACATTTTATTCAATAGGCATTGTACATGAATAGGAAATGGTTATGGATATGAATTGTGTTTGTTTCATAAAAATCAGAAAGATCATATTCATTGTTGACGACCATGCGAAAGTCTTGCTAAACGCAGAATAACTTTATATGCGAGAAAATCATACGCCGAACTTATTAAGTCATTTGATGAATTTAATGTAATTTGCAAAATCAAGCTGGTATTCATTATGTCATTCTAATATAAAAGTATATTTAGAAAATTAAATATGATAACTGGAAACATTGACAGAGCAAGTCCTTTCATCAGGAAAATTAATTTCTATATTCTAGATACTTATGATTTGTACTAGGGCAAAATCCGTAAAAATGAGTAATTTATACAAGTCATTATTCTTAATTTTCTAAGAGGTATTGTGGGTACAACTAGGAGAATATTATAATGGTACTTGTTCAGCGAGTTTAAAATGAAGAGTTGTGAAAATGATATTCACATTACCGTGAGAAAAGTGATATACAGACCTGTACGAATGCTTGTAAGATGAAATTCATTTATTTGTTGAAAATATCTGAGCTGTAATGTCAAGATTTGACATTATGTTTTTAACTTTAATTTGTTAGAGCAGTCTAAAACTGGGAGAATATACAGACTTGACTGTGTAGAAATATACTTTTGTTGGAATGCAATTAAGCAACTCAGAGACATTATTGGTATGCAAGGTTTGACTAGATGTATAAAACATTTTTGGAATTTTACCCAAACAGACGATGCAGTGAAATAATGAGAGGAATCATTTACATCTCATAGAAATGAATTATCCTGGATCCCAAATAAAATTAAAGCAATTAGTTCACTCAAGTTACCTCCAGTTCAATTAAACAAAAGAAACTACAGCGATTTTTGTCGCTTTAAAACCGCAGTACATGCGTAAAATATAAGGTTACACTTTAACGTGAAATCAGTGTAACGGAATATCTTTACTTTGGCAAAGAAATATATTGTTATGTATTATTAGAATTACGTACACTGATAAAAACTCGATTTACTATGAGTTTGGTTAGACATTAACACGAAATGAAGAAAGAAATAAATTTCAGGTTACCTATTCTTCAAGATGCAATTTTAACGTTCGTGTTGCTGGATAAGTGTTAAAGTGACCATTACTTGTATCCGACGCCATTTGTCACATGGCGATGTAAATTGTCTAACCCGAATACTGAAACTAATCCATTATATCGAATCATTGTTAAATATATTATATTTCACGACTGTTCTGAATACGTTTCTATAATGTTTTTAATGGCATGAATGTCAATTAGTTTAGAAACCTTTTGATGGGGAAATTAATACTTAACGGTTGGTTTTGGCTGCAAGAAGAAAATAGGAGTTACAAAATTTTCATGAGTCGAAAAACTCTCATTATTACTGTCCTAAATGTATTATTTTCTAGTTGACAATCCAGTCACTAAGTAGGATATTAAATAATAAAAGCTACAAGGAATGATAGTCTGAGGCATTCTCCGCTAAAAGAAATAGGAAAAGAGACAAAAATAAATGCAACCATGACCTATCTTAAACATATATTTTAAACACAGCTTGGGGATTTAATTCTATTCTTTATTTTATCTTGCTATTTCTTTATTTACGTTTTTGTGCCAGAATATGGGATGAAACTCGACGTTCATGACTTCCAGAAAGCAATATGAGTAAAAGAGTTATGTCTGCAGAAAGACAGGGTATAGTTAATTAGTTATTTAATATTATCTCAGAGATTTCTCAAACCATTTATTTTCCCATATGTTCACTGGGCAATAACTTTACACCAAAATCAGCCAATAAAACTCTTTATATCGAGAAGAAATGTTCACTAAATCTGTTAGAATATAGCGCTATGTATATTTAATGTGCATTGTTTCTTGGATTTTCTTAACAGTATATATTGAACTTGTCTAAAATCAAGTTCATAGAATACCTGACCAGCAACATTTATTATGTATGCAACAGAATCCACAGCTAAATTTTCTCCATAAATGTGGATTAAATATTGAAATAATTATTAATGTAAGCCTGTTTATATATATATATATATATATATATATATATATATATATATATATATATATATATATATATATATATATATATATATATATATATATATATATATATATATATATATATATTGTTTGTGCTTTTGGGAAATACATTATTCGTTGAAGTTTAGAAAACTTGCTGCTTTCCGCTCTTTTCTGACACTTAGTTTTGTACTTATCCTAGAATTTAT
Source organism: Sinohyriopsis cumingii (assembly GCA_028554795.2). Lineage (NCBI taxonomy): Eukaryota > Metazoa > Mollusca > Bivalvia > Unionida > Unionidae > Sinohyriopsis > Sinohyriopsis cumingii. The sequence continues at coordinate 63,248,468 of CM068832.1, read as the reverse complement.
ATTGTGACGGCGTGTAATTTGAATGATGATTAAGCAGTCAAGGAAAAGAACACCCTTCTTCAAATGTATATGCCACAAGATTTTTTCTTACCATTTTCAACCATGTCTTACAATACAATATCGACTTTTAAATGAATGTAATAGAATATAACCCTAAATTTACAGATGTGTGACAAGTATTGGTTTCAGGGACAAACTAAACGTTCATTCTCTATTATACCTCAATAAATGTTATTATAAGGCTATAAAATGTGTAATCACACACACATACATACACAAATCAAACGTCTTCGGTCTAGACCTTGCTCCCCCTTCTTGGTGTCACATAAACATTTTGAATGCACAACAATGATACATTGTTGACACGTGACACCATGTCTACCGATGACCTTACACTGAATCATGTGCCAGAAACGCCCACGACTTCCACCCTCAGCACGGGCAAAACGCAAAATTTGACCGTACCATTAATCTAGATATTGTAATGTAAAATATATGTAAACGTTTTTTGCTTCGCTTAATTGCTGTTAAACAAAATGGTGAGAAGAGTCGAGCTAGGATTATTTACCACATGACATTAACCTTGTGATATAATAATGGCTGTAAAAGTGTCAACTTGCCGCAAATTTCAGGTCGTTGCACTATGTGTCAATCACGCTAATTTTATAATCACGTTTTAGAGCCGTACGCAACAGTTATTTCTTTTACTTATAGCGATATTTACTTGTCTTTTCTGTGACCCTTCTGACAAGCCATTATGTTAGCTTGAATTTGTAGACGAAGAAAAAATTCTCGTACAAACAATTATATATTTTTGTGTAGTTCTGTTACATGACTAATTGTTCATGAATGAGAAATGTGGAAAAGTACCATGTGTGCAGCTCGATACATTAACACACACACACACACACGCACACACACACACACACACACGCACGCACGCACGCACGCACGTACACACACACACACACACACACACACACACACACACACACACACACACACACACACACACACACACACACACAAAACTCTGACCCCAAATCCGGGGAGATGGAGATCGTTAGCCTTGTCAGGCAGTTCGTCTAGTAGAAGGAAACTCTAATTCCAAACCCACCAAGTCTCAGCCATTGGATGATGGTTACGCTGCCTTGTGGGTATCCAAGGCAGATGGAAAGGCTACGGGAGTATACGCAGACAGAGAATCCGGAATGGAGCTCCTAAGGCGGATGGGTGTCAACTACAACTTCCTTTCGGCAGCTCCTGCATCCAAACGGGTGCCAAATGTCATGTTCAGCATTCCTTTGGAACCCACCAGCAAGGACGAGAGGGGGATCCTGACGTACGGGCAGCCCAGGATCTCCATACTCCACTCACAGGCTTGCGCTCTGGAGAGGTCACTCCATCCTCGCTAATGAGTGAGGAAACAACACGGAAGCTGGCAGTATACGTGTTATAAGTTCAACCCGATTGGCGTAGGAAAGGGTCGCCACGGGTCAGTTTCGACGGTGGAAGAATCATCGTGTCCCATTGGCCGACTATCGCCCGTCTCAAGCCGGGCAGCCCCCGGTCAGTAAGGTGTCTGGAGCTCAGTGTTGCTCAGCATGATAAGCAGACGGACATTCCACACCAGACAAAAGAAACAAGAAACCAACAAAGAAGACTTCAGCTGTTCGATTCGCAAGCTGGTACGTGCGCACCATGTGCACAGGAATTTCTGACGACCTCAGTGATGTGGACGACACCACGAAGTAGTCCATCAACGATCGAGAGCTCACCAAACCAACTTTCAGAATAGCTGTACTCCAGGAAACCAGGCTTACATCTAGCGGCTCCCTCAGAGAAGAAAACTACTTTTGGAAGGGTTGAGAACCTGAGGAGTCCCGCCAGCATGGAGTGGGCTTCGCCATCAAAAATACCCTCGTGGCCTCGGTTGAGCCTCCCTCAGAGGCCACTGAGCGTCTATTGTCCATCCGCCTCGCCACTGCTGAAGGTCCTGTTAACATCCTCAGTTTTTACACCCCCACCCTCACGTTTTCAGAAGACACAAATGATCAGTTCTACGGACAGCTGGACGAACATATCAAAGGATGCCCCAAAGTCGGACCACTATTCCTCCTTGGCGACTTTAATGCCAGAGTAGGTCCGAACCACAAGTCATGGCCTACCTGCCTCGGACAACATGGGACTCGAAGGACCTACGAAAACGGTCAGAGACTGATGGAGCTGTGCACATAACATTACCTGTACGTTACAAACACCTTCTTCAAGTCTAAGCCACAACACAAATTGTCATGTAAACACCCCATGTCTCTTCGCTGGTACAGCTCGACTTAATCATCCCAGGCTTTCTGCTCTTAACAACGGTCTCTCCACCATAAACGACCACAGTGCAGACTGCAACTCCGACCACGCCCTCGTGAGCAGCAGGGTACGCCTACAGCTACACACACTATACCTCTAAAAACCAAAAGGCCTCCCTCGCATCAACACTGCGCTGGTGTCGGTCCCCTCCAAGGTGGAGGAATGTGAGTCCGCCCTGGACCAGGCTCTCCAGGACCTGCCAGAGCACGATGTCACATCCAAGTGGGACGCCATGAAGGGTACCATCTACAGCACAGCCATGTGTCCGTTTGGCATGAAGTAACGGCCCAGCCTGGACTGATTCAACGCACTCATTTCAAGGATGGAAGCAATAATCGAAGAAAAAAGAAAAACCTTCATAACTTGCAAAATATGCCACAATTAACGGACGCATCCTGTCCTCACAAGTGCCCGAAGCATCACCCAATGCATCGCAAGACAGTGCGCGAACGAGTACTGTCAGCAACTGTGTAAAGGAATCCAGCGCAATGCCTTGTCTTGAAACATCCAGGTATGTACAGTGGCATCAAAAACGCCCTAGCCCCTACAGTGAAAGGTGTCACCCCTTGAAATCTATGATGGGAAAGAAGATCAAAGACCGTTAGCAACAGATGGCCAGATAGGTGGAGTACTACTTAAATCTATACTTCCGAGAAAGGTCAGTTACCTATGCGGCCCTTATCAGTAATAAAAACTGGCAATTATCGAGGAATTCGACAAAGTTCCATCCGTAGAGGAACTCAGGAACGAAATCGACTCCCTCCAAAATGACAAAGCACCAGGTAGCGACAGGATCCCGCCCGAAGCTATCAAACGTGGGAAACCAACATTGATTCAGCAGCTGCATGAGCTACTCTGCCTGTGCTGAGAGGAAGGAGCAGTCCCCCAAGACATGCACGAAGCCGCGATTGTGACCTTTTACAAAAAACAAGGGCGACCGCGGTGACCGTAACAATTACAGAGGAATCTCTCTCCTAAGCATCGTTGGCAAAGTGTTCGTCCGCATCATACTCAAAAGCAGGCAGGTCGACAACATACATGATCTTCTCCCTCCGACAACTACAAGAGAATAGTAGAGAGCAATGTCAGCCACTCTACATGATATACATAGCCCTCATCAAGGCGTTTGACCTATTCAGCAGGAAGAGCCTAGTTTAACGTCTTAGTAAGATCGGCTGCACCCCAAAAATCCGCAGCATGATAATCTCTTTCCATGCCGATATGAAGGGAACATTCCTGATCATTGATCCTCTTCAGACTCCTTTCCCACCAATGACGGTGTGAAGCACGGCTGCGTGCTAGCGCAGATCATTTTCGGGATCTTCTTCTCCCTGCTACTGTCTTACGCCTTCGACTCGTCCACCGATTGAGTATATCTGAACACCAGGTCCAACGGGAGGCTGTTCAACCTGGTACGACTGCGCTTGAAGACCAAAGTGAGGTCGGTACTTATCAGGGAGATGCTCTTTTCCGATGGCGTGGATCTTGTGACCCACACCCAGGATGCCCTCCAAAGACTGGAACCGTTTAGCTGATGCCTGCAAGAAGTTTCGGCTCACCATAGGCCTGAAAAAGACAAACGTCAGCGTGCAAGATACCACCATTTTCCCTTCCATTAAAATCGCCGGTGCCACTCTGGAAGCAAACACTTTACTTACCTGGGGTCAACCATCAGCAACACCCTCTCGCTCGATATGGAGCTGGATAGAAGGCTTAGGAAGGCAAACACCATCATGGCACGACTAACGAAGACGTTGTGGGAAAACAACGCGCTGACAGAGCACATTAAGATGCAAGTCTACTTTGGAAGTGAGACCTGGAGAGCCTACATGAGGCAAGAGCACCGACTCAACTCCTTCCATATACGGTGCCTAAGTCGCATCCTGAAAACCAGCTGGCAAGATCGCGTCCCACGGAGCGTGATCCTTCAGCGAGCAGGTAGAGAAAGAAGAGCGGCAGCGAGACCAGCAACTCAGATTTCCCAGTATGTCAGCACCAACTACAGTACGGACTGTCACTCGCGCATGGCCTGCAAACCACAGCAGACAATGCCAAAACGCCAGAGACTGATGACACTCCAACATGCATACATACATATATTCATACATACATACATACATACATACATACATACATACATACATACATACATACATACATACATACATACATACATACTTACATACATACATACATACACAGATACATACATACATACATACATACCTACATTACATACATACATACATACATACATACATACATACATACATACATACATACATACATGAAATTTGACCTGTATCTCGCCTATTGCATTCCGAGCCACATGACCATACAAATCTCGCAACCTAAGTGTCAATGACATCAGATATCAAAGGAGTCACGTGATATTGACACAAATACAAATTGACAAAGTTGTTGTGTATAGAATCTGAAAATATTACATAGCAGTCACGTAATGATTTTAAAAAGAAAATATAATGCACACTTTTTACTCAATATATTTATTCTGATTACCACATTGACATGTGCTCTCTGCTTCGTGAATCTAGTTTTCATCAGGTTAATGCATGGTTTACAGATTTCCGGTCGTTGTTTTAAGAATAAATATTTTGATAGGTTTGTGTTAGTTCATTTTTCTACAATGATTATGTGTCTTTCATTTATATGTTCGATTTGTTTTCCGACAACAACACTAGCAATGGTTTATTGTTGATATCACAGTACTATATGACCTCTAATGTCATTGACATGTAGAATGCGAGATTTGCGTAGTAATGTGACTAGGAATGCAAATGACGAGAACCAGGTCAACTTTCAGCAACGCTGTAGTTTCGTCTCGATTGTCAGCGGATTAAAGATATAAATCCGTGAAATTCGGCCAATCCTATTCCTATTAAAGTTTCGAGGGACACAAGGGCTTCTCAGTTTTTAATTGTCAGGTACTTTGCCTTTTTCTGAGAAGTCTTATCTAATGAGAGTGTTCTTATTCAGGCAGTAGAGTGCGGCTTTGTTAATGTTCCTCTGCATTGTGTAACTTTGTCATCAGACATAGTCTCAGGATCCGTGACAGTCGGAACGGTCTCTGTTTTGCCCGGTGAGGGCATTCATTTATTACTACGCAACGACCTAGCTAGAGACAAGGTTGTGGTTAATCCAATTGTAACTGACAAGCCTTGCTTGGATCAGAAAGTCGATCCAATTGAAAAAGAATTCCCTGATGTATTTCCAGCTAATGCAGTTACCAGAGCCATGACAAAAAAAAGCTCTTGAGAATGATGTAGATAAGGAAGTTATTCCTTTAGCTGACACCTGTATTGGTCAGGCTTTTGATGAGGTCACTTTTCCTCCTGGTTTGGATTAATCAGAAGGTATTGATCACAGTGATTCTTTTAACGACTCATTTACTTTACTCTAATCAGGCTGATAAACGACAATCACATGTCGTCGAACAGGAAAAATATCATGAGATCTCCTGTTTATTTCAGAAGGCCATTAGTAAAACTGAAGCCACTGAAGTTCCTGTCTGTTATTTCATTAAAAATAGAATTCATTTGAGAAAATGGAGACCTCCCGAGGTACCTGCTGGTGACGAACGGGCAGAGTACTATCAAATTGTAGTTCCAAAATCTTACAGACAGAAAATTCTTAGTCTGGCCCATGAAAATCTTATGGCTGGTCATTTAGAGATCAATAAAACTTCTCACAAGATCTTAACTCACTTCTATTGGCCAAAAATCAAAGGTGATATTCGTAAATACTGTAGATCTTGTCATACCTGTAAAATGATAGGAAAACCAAATCAGAAAATTCCCAAGGCTCATTTACAAACTGTTCCTGCCTTTCACGAACCATTCAGTAGAATTATGGTAGATTGTGTTGGTCCCTTACCTAAGACCAAGTCAGGTAACCAAAACCTTTTGTCTATTATGTGTGCATCAACAAGGTTTCCAGAGGCAATTCCCTTGAGGTATATAAAATCTAAAATAATAGTAAAAGCTTTGATAAAGACTTTTACTCAATTTGGCCATTCTAATTCTATCCAATCGGGCCATGGGTTAAATGTTATATCTGGAACTTTCCAGCCTATATTGCTTGACTTTGCCATTCAGCAATTCAAGTCAGAGGTGAAGTTATGGTTTGACAGAACTATAGTGGAGAGAACGTTTGAGTTTTGTAAAAAAATGGACTTCTTTTTCTCTTGCTCATTCTACAAAGTTTTCTACTGTTTCGATACTACGGCCCTTACACGGTTAAGAAGAAAACGAAAGAGTTAATTATAATATTAGTGCTCTTGGGATCTACATAAATTATAGGAGTACCATTATATTGAAAGAGATAGCCATTTTGCAATTAATTTATTTGTTCTTGTCCCATTCAGCGAAGATATAAGTGAAGGAATATCATCGGATTATACTGAAATTGGAGTGACAAATATTCGGAATTCAGAAAGTATGAAAGATCTGGACCAGAAACTTTCACATTTGCAAGAGGAGGAATGAAATGAACTTAAACAGTTTTTATTTGAATATCAGCACTTATTTCCAGATGTTCCTGCAAGGACAAACTAAATTTTCCAAGACGTTGAAATGGTAAATTCCAAACCTGTCAAACAACACGCGTACAGGATGAACCATCTCAAACAGGAATACTTGAAAAAGGAAATTCAATATTTGCTGGAGAATAATTTTATATTCCCAAGTACATTTCGACGCTTCATGAATATGATTACTTCTGGTCTAGACAATTGTGATGCTTACATCGATGATGTCATTATCTACAACGACAACTGGAAAGAATATTCAGCAACAATTCGGAAATTCGTTGACAGACTCACATATGCATGTTTGGTAATTAATGTATCTAAACGTGAGTTCTGCCGTGCTACTTTTATATGACACGTCGTGGGACATGGACAAGTTAAACCTATAGATGCTAAGGTCAAGGTTATCTCTGAATTTCCCCGTGCCTGTTAATAAATAGCAACTGATGCGATTTTTGGTTATGGCTGGATACTATCGAAAACTTTGTTCTAATTTTTCGATAATTGCTGAACCCCTGACAAATTTATTGAGTAAGAAAAACAAGTTCCTTTGGACTGCAAAATGTCAGGAGGCTCTTGACACGTTGAAAGCCATACTTTAAAGTGCGCCAGTTCTCACAGCTCCAAATTTTACCAATCTTTTAAACTCTCTGTTGATGCAAGTGATGCTAGGTTTGGAGCAGTTTTGATTCAAGAAGACGAAAGTGGTATTGATCATCTAGTGAAATTAAATAAGCACCAACGGAATTACTCAACAATGGAGAAGGAATGTTTGGCTTTGATATTGGCATTACAACATTTTATAGTTTATCTTAGTTCAGCTCCTACCTCGATTATTATATTTAGTGACCACAAACACCTTACTTTCATCGGCAAGATGAAAAATAAAAATCAAAGACTACTAAGGTAGAGTTTGTTGTTACCTGAATATAATACTGACATCAGGCACATCAAGGAAAAATATAATTTAATAGCAGAATCACTTTCCGGTGTATAACAATATATTATTTCATGTACACTGTGTAATTTATATGAGTTCTTTTAAACCTCATGTATAATTAGTCTGTGGTAAAAGGAATGTTTTATGTATAAATCTTTCTTTTCCTATATGGGGGAAGTGTTATATATATTTGATTTAATTATATATGTTTTAATATATATTTAATTAAATTTAAATGAGTCAGGGTTTTTTAATTGCATTATATTGTAATATAAATTTATTCATTAGAGGTGACACTTTTTAGAAAATAGTTTGACCTTGACTGTTAGTTTATAAACATCAGGTGTTGATCTAAATCCTGACCTTGTTTTAGAATTTGTAGCAACCTTCGTAAACAAGTTCTATTTATTTTAAAATGATTGGTTGTTTCCAAAATCACGATTAAACTTGTCTTTAAGATATAAATACATTTTTTATTTTTTTATTTCCTAGAGTACAAATGATTGGTTTTCGTCAGGGTCACACAGGGTAAAACGCCATCTGTAACAAGTACATGCTTCTATAAACTTCCAGAAGACGATCATGTGAGTCTTGTTTACGTTTCAGAAAGCCCATATAACTCATATTTTGGAAAAATAATCTCAGTAGATGCTGGGCTGTTACACTAGAAGTTGTATGTTGTGCTGCTTGGAGTTATTTCAAATTACTTGGTTTGGAGTTATATAAATTACCTGGATTGAAAAGGATTAATTCTGTTATTTAATTTTGGAAAATACGTGTGGTCATGTAATATTTTGGAACAAAGACACTTTTTTTAATGATAATTTATTCAGCTATTAGAAACCTGAGTGATAATTCTTGTTTCTACAAGGAACTGTATACTTCAACACTACAGATTGCAGCATACGTCATCGTCTTCTATCTAGGATTCTTCGTCGGGATTCGAACGTGAAATCAGTAGAACATTTTGTTAGAAGGACTACTAAAATTTTATTCTGGGATTATTTTTGGATTTGATTCTATAAATCCGTAAGTTCATATATTTTCATTTTTACAGAATTTTTCCAGGGAAATAAATTATTATATTTTTTCAAGGCTTGTTGTTTTCACTCTTTCTTGTGTTACTGTTTATTCGAGCCTAAATAAGTGACATAAGGATACATGCATACATACTTACATACATACATACATGCATACATACATACATACATACATACATACATACATACATACATACATACATACTCCATTGCGGATAAGACACTAAATTTAACCACTGTAAAAGCCATAAAAATCTAAGCCATGTAAAACAATAAACAAAATCGTTATCCATTTGTTTTCTATTAACGATTCGTAAATGGCCAGACTTTTATCACTGTACACGTACTTCGGTGGAGTCCATAATATTTGAAAAAAATCATGACAATCCATAATATCATTGAGTTCCAATAACAAAAATGCTGAGAATAAAAATATGAAAAATGAAACAGCAAAGTAATTTGTCGTTTTGCACATCGTCAAATGATGACCATAACGTAACAAATGCATGTCAATGCATTCTTAAACAAATGGAATATGTGTTTCATCCGCAAGATTTTGACATACACTGCATCCAGCTTGATGTAAGAGAGGTCAGTAGCTCTTATACAATTGAGGGAACTAAGTGTTACACTGAGTTAGCAGACAATAGCTGGCCTGGGTGGGTCATTATAGTGCGTCCATGTATTACTGATTCACCATTGTTCCCCAAAACGTGGAAAGTAGGTCAAAGTAAAAGAGAAGTCGAAGTATGTAGATATTAATTTATAATTAATTACACCTGTAGATTTTAATATCCACGTAATCATTCGGAAATATGAATTACTTTTCCTGGAGATTAGACATTGGCATTTTAAGTACCCGTGAGCTCAATAATACAAACAAGCATATCATATATCATAACCTGTGTAAATATATATTTATTAATTAAATATTAACCAAACATACAAGCACATTATAGCTAATACTCAATGAAAAATATAAGAATTAATTTCCATGATTTTGTATAATATATTTTGTGCGGTATTATCGATATATGCATCTAGTTTGCAACAGCACACACATATTGAGATACCATAATATACTTTTCAATGGATGCAGACACAAGTTTATATACACTAACATATTTTCTAATGGACGCATACAAATATTTAAATACCAAATATACTTTTTAATGGATGCAAGCACATATATAAATAGCATAATATACTGTTTAATGGATGCATACACAAGTTTAGATACAATAATATGCTTTTTAATGGATGCAGACAAATATTTACATACAATAATATACGTTTTAATGTAAGCATACACTGTATAGTCAAAGAAACGACCGCTCCGGTGGCCTAGTGGTTAGAGTGTCCGCCTTGGATGCGGAAGGTCGTAGGTTCGATCCCCGGCTGAGTCATACCAAAGACTTACAAAAATGGTACTAACAGCATTAAGAAGTTAGTCTTAGGACTGGTCGGCCTGGTGTCAGAATAATGTGACTGGGTGGGACAATAGGCTACACGTCTGCAGCATGATGCCCCAGTGCTAGACATCACTATAAAATGCCATATTGCAGACATCGTAGCGATGCGACTGAAAAATTGTTAAAGTTACTTAAAATTCCAAATCACATCACATCACAACACGCCAATGGATAAATTATTTCAGGAAACTGTCGTTACATATATAGTATTTGACATCTTACAAACGTTATTTTCAATACATATATAGCATATTTTCATATCATACAAACGATATATGTCACGTGATAGCCATCTATCTTGCTGTATTAGGTCCAATGATAGAACATTGATACAAGGCAGTCAGATGTCCCAATATATTAGTACATATTGGTTGAACGTTGATAACATGATAACCAGATGTCTAGATATAATATTAGCCATTGATATGACGTTAAGACCAAAATAGCCAGATATCTGGATATAATAGTAGCCATTGATGTGACGTTAAGACCAAGATAACCAGATATCTGGATATAATAGTAGCCATTGATGTGACGTTAAGACCAAGATAACCAGATATCTGGACATAATAGTAACCATTGATGTGACGTTAAGACCAAGATAACCAGATATATGGATATAATGGTCGCCATTGATGTGACGTTAAGACCAAGATAACCAGATGTCTGGATATAATAATAGCCATTGATGTGACGTTAAGACCAAGATAACCAGATATCTGGGTATAATAATAGCCATTGATGTGACGTTAAGACCAAGATAACCAGATATCTGGAGATAATAGTAGCCATTGATGTCACGTTAAGACCAAGATAACCAGATATCTGGATATAATAGTAGCCATTGATGTGACTTTAGACTGAGATAGCCAGATATCTGGATATAATAGTAGCCATTGATGTGACGTTAAGACCAATAAAACAAGATATCTGGATATAATAGTAGCCATTGATGTGACGTTAAGACCGAGATAACCAGATATCTGGATATAATATTAGCCATTGATGTGACGTTAAGACCAAGATAACCAGATGTCCTAATATATCGGTAACCATTGATGGGAAGTTGACACTAGGATTGTTTAATGTAAAACACCTGTTAGTAGTGAAGTGGGACACTATAGGGTCTATGGGACTTACCATTAAAAACACCCCTGGGACACTATAGGGTCTATGTAAATTTAACATGGACAAAACCTCTGGGACACTATAGGGTCTATGGGAATTAACATGGACAAAAACCCATGGGACTGTATAGGGTCTACGTAAATTTAACATGGACAAAAACCCCTGGGCCTGTATAGGGTCTATATAAATTTAACATGGAGAAAAAACCCTGGGCCTGTATAGGGTCTATGAGGAATTAGCATTACAGACCTTCTTGGGCCGGTATAGGGTTTATGTAAATTTAACATTAACACCCTGGGCCTGTATAGGGTCTATGTAAATTTAACATGGACAAAAGAAAAACCTGGGTCTGTATAGGGTCAATGTAAAATTGAAACAGGGAGGGGTTTCTATTTTTTTTTTTTTAAAAATAAAAAAATAAAATATAAAAAGGGGTAGGCAATTGAAAGTCGATCTCTTTTCGAGAAATGTGGGTGGCTCTGAAAAGGGCCTTTGGGTTTATATATGCCCTTAACATGAAGGGCATCTGTGACTTCTTCTTGTCCTTAGGCTTCGTCTCACTGTAGGACCGTAAATCAGGACTCTTTTGAGGCATCCTTGCCTCTCCACGTAAATCCTACGTATCCATAGGTTGCTGACGGTCCTATGGACAACTGTCCATTCGGATCGGACATACATCGGTATGTCTGTCCTTAACATCATCGTTGACACAAGGGTGGAAGATTCAACGTCAGTCCATATGCTGAGGCGACAAGAACAGGTAAATCAATGCAGTGAACTGCGCTTATTTATAGGTAGAGGAAGGATTGAAACGGATTGAGTTCATTGACCAATCCAAACACGCGTTACAAAATTCAGTCAGCTCGCATCCAATCCGAAGAGAACAGTCTGTGACGTCACGGGGTCTATATAGATTCGTTAGCGCCTGTGTGCAGTCAATCTATGCGATAGTGATTAAACATGACGGAAACTCAGAAAACGATCCATTGGGGTGCACCAGCAGTGGAGACCACCCAAGGGAACCCGGACTTACTTTCAGAAGAGGTACATTGGGATTTTGTGGATTTTCTTACCTCGCAAGAATTTGTTCCGGAACCTTCATTACCACACGTGGAGAATTTTAGACAGAGACAGAAAGAAGAATTGGAGAAATTTATACAAGGACAAAAGGAAGCGGAACAAGCTTTTCTTTTACAGCAACAACAGCAAGAAGAGGTAAGAAAAAAACAACAACAACAACAACAAGCAGCAGCAAAGAAACAAGAGGATGAAAATCAAACGGTCACGGTACTGTTAGACATTTTAGCGGAGTTAAGAAGTCTGAAACAAATGTATCAGACTTCTTTATCACGACAGAAGAGAATACGACCTTCCCGAGCTAAACACGCCAACCCTGTGACTAAGCCTACCGTACCACCCTTAGTGATTTCAACCCAATCATCATCATCAGAAGTAGGCCTCGGCCGTGGCAAAGGCTTAAGGCAGTTAAAGTTGATTGATTAAACTCACCCCTACACCAAAACCCAAAGGCCCTTTTCATGGTCATCCACTTCTCTCGAAAAGAGATAGACTTTCAATTGCCAATAACTCAAAAAAAAAAAAACATTTTACCCTATAGTACGTGTATATGAGTGCGTGAGTGTAGCTTCTTTTTTAAAATCAAAACTCAAAGACACTTACCTTTTTATACCTAATTTATTCTTTTATCAATAGTTACAATCCAATTCACAATTCACAACAGAGCACTTTAAAAAGTACATTCACTTCTTCTGTCTCACTGTTTAGTCTCTCTGTTTTTTAAATTTCTTCACTGTCACAGTCTTTTCCTCCTCTTCCTCCTCACTTTCTTCCCTTCTTCTTTTCTTCTGTTTCTTTTTCTTCACCTGTCTGCTATCTTCCTCCTCTTCTTCCTCTGAAGAATTCCTCTCTTCTTCTGACTCCTCTTGTTTCTTTTTTGGGCAATCTGGAGACCAATGTCCTTTTTCTTTACAATAATAACAGGTATCTTGACTTTTGTCTCTTTTAACCCCTGTTTTTCTTTTTTGACGGTCTGGACACTCTGAAGACCAATGACCTTTCTTTTGACAGATACAGCAAGTATCTTCACTTTTATCTCGAAAAGAAGGAGAGTAATCCGTCGGCTGGTCTGAAGAGAATTTTCTAATGACCCCTCGCAAAGCTCTGATGAAACGTTCCATCTGGGTAGTCTCTTCCATCGTTGTGCTCGGTTTGAGAGTGAAATGAATAGTGAAAGGACAAGACAAACACCCTTTTATATACGCTGGTCTGCCATGACTATAAATTAGTCCATGGTGTTTAAACTTGAGTCATTTGACGTTTTTCACTCAAGATGAAACGATCCAATTCATTTGAGAAGAAAGAAGAAGAAAGTAAGAGGCAGAAACGTGATCTATCGCCTCGTACCAGGGCTGAAGTCTTGGCACAAATTCATGCCAGTGATTTTGAAGAGGACATGAGTGAACCAGAATCCGAACCCTCTAAACAAAGTTCACCACATTCAGTCAACCCTGAAAAGTACTATTCCATTCGAGAGACGGAAAAGCGCTCCTCTAGAAAATTTAGAACCACGGCTTACAAATATACGGTAAAGATTTCAAGGCTGAAGTACCGTTAGAGAAAGCAGAAGGGTTCATCACTGGGGTGTGGGATTCTTTGCACACCACACTCAAGCGACAATGTCAGCCCAAAGAAGACGATCGCTTGAGACTTTCCATACAACACGACGGTTTGAAATCCCCTGTTTGCATCGAGTTTAGCAGCCCTGCAGAATTGACTGCTTCCAAAGTCATGGACAAGATTCAACACGTACAACAATCCAATGACCAGTTTGACATCACCGATGGAAAAGCCACACTGGACGTGACCCACGTCTCTCCTCCTCAAGGGACTGGCCGCAAAAAAGTCTTATTGGTGAACGACCTTCGCAGCACCAAAAAGAGTCTCGTCCGAATTCACAACCCTCAAGACCAGATGTGTTTAGCCAGGGCCATCGTGGTGGGACGAACCTATGCCAACAAGAACGACACGACAGAATGGAAAAGAGCCTGGGAGAACATTCGACAATCGGACCGAGCCAAACAACGAAGTGAAGCAGAACTCCTGTTACAACAAGCTGGTCTGTCCAAAGACACACCCTGCGGCATTCCTGAAATGCAAAAATTCCAAGATGCATTAGCTCCATTCTACACCTTGAAAGTGCACCCTCAAGAAGTGCGCGGACCTCTGTTGTTTCGAGGGAAAAACTTTAAGGATGGAAAATACATTCACGTCTATCATCACGATGACCATTTCGATACCATTACCAGTATCACCGGATTCCTGGGATACAAATATTACTGTGAGAAATGTGATCATGGTTATAATAATCGAGAGCAACACAAACATTGCGGATCGAAATGCTCAGGATGTTTGGCCTCTCAACCCTGTCTGAGCGAAGGGCAAAAACCATTGCATTGTCCTGCTTGTCTGCGCACGTTTGTCAGCCCTGCCTGTTACCAATAACATCTGAAGACACAAGGTTCACAGCAGAAATGTACTTGTCAACTGCTGAGATTGTGCCCTACGTGTGGACAAGGCATACGTACCAATAATGCCAAGGCACACGTATGTTCAGGAAAGAAAAAATGTCACATTTGTCACCACATCGTGGACTTGGAACACCAATGCTACGTGCAAAAATACCAACCCCCACCAGAGAAAGAGGACGGTCACAAGAAGAAAGGCAATTTCATCTTTCTCGATTTGGAATGCATGCAAGAGACTGCCATTCACGTTCCTAATTTCTGCGTGGCTCATCGAGCGTGCGAGAAGTGCATTCAAGAACCTATCTTCAGTCACTGCCCTCACTGCAGCAAGATTCCTGGAGAACGTGAAAAAATCTTTCGGGGACCGAACACGCTAGCCGATTTTTGCCCAATGGGTCTTAGACCCCATCGACAAGACGTGGAGCAAAGAGGACATCGAACGTTACGGAGCTTGTCATCGTCATGCCACGGTGATGGCTCACAATTTCTCCGGATACGATGGACAGTTTCTTCTCAGATACTATACGGAACAAGGCACCGAGCGTACTAAAGTGACTTTGAACGGAGCCAAAATCATTTTCATGCAAGTGGTTCAAGTACAATTTAAAGATTCGATGAGTTACTTGGCCATTCCTTTGAGCCGAATGCTTAAAACGTTTGGAATGACAGAAATGGCTAAAGGGTACTTTCCACACTTTTTCAATACGGAAGCCAACCAACACGCCGTTCTACCCCATTTACCTGAGGCTCACTATTACGACCCTGACAACATGCGTACCGAACAATGAGAAGCTTTCTACGCTTGGTACCAGGCTCACGCCTCGGACCCTTTCGACTTTCAGGAAGAAATGTTAAAGTATTGTCGTTCCGACGTGGACATTTTACGACGTTGCTGTGGAAAATTTCGAGAACTGTTCATGGAACACGGAGGGGTTGATCCTTTGAAAGAAGCTTGCACCATTGCCAAAGCGTATTCCTTAGTGTACCGGCAACGATTCATGCCTGAAAACACTGTGGCTGTCATCAGTCCTCAAACGACCAACTGTGTCAAACGTCAATACTCGGTCAAAGTCCTACGCTGGTTACATTACTTGTGCGACAAGGAAGACAAATGGATTCAGCATGCCCGCAACGGAGGGGGCGAAAAGACCATCGGAACCCATTCGGTCGATGGCTGAGACTTAGAAAACCCCAAGATCGTGTACGAGTTTAACGGTTGCTTATTTCACGGATGTCCCGTCTGTTACCCTGACCGTGGCACTAAAAATCAGTTTTTACAACGAACCATGGAAGACTTGTACCATGCCACTTGTCAGCGACGCCTAAAGTTAGAACAGGAAGGATACCAAGTGGTGGAAATGTGGGAACACGAATACGATCACCGTTTGAAAACCGATCCTGAATTTAAACGCCTCGTGGAAAGTTACCAGTTCATGGACCCGCTGAACCCGAGGGATAGTTTGTACGGAGGAAGGACCAATGCCACCTGTTTGCTGTACCAAGCCGACGAAGAGAAAGGAGAAGAAATGAAATACTTGGACGTATGTTCGCTGTATCCCTACGTGTGCAAATATTGTCGCTTTCCTGCAGGGCACCCACAATTGTTAACGGAACACATCGACCTGAAAAACATTCGACAATACGAAGGCTTGATCAAGTGCAAAGTTTTGCCTCCCACGGACTTGTACCATCCCGTGTTACCTCACCATTGTCAAGGCAAACTGATGTTTCCTTTGTGCCGTACTTGTGCCGAAACGTGCAACCAAGATCAACCTTGCCAGCACACCCAGGAAGAACGCGCCTTGACGGGGACGTGGGTCAGCGTAGAATTGTTCAAAGCTCTGGACATGGGATATCAACTGTTAGAAGTGTACGAAATTTGTCACTTTCCCAAGACACAACAATACCACAAGGGTGACCCCACGCAGAAAGGCATTTTCGCAGACTACGTGGATGCCTTTTTGAAACTGAAACAAGAAGACAGTGGCTATCCATCTTAGTGTCACACTCCCGAAGACCAAAAGACATTCAAAGAGAAATACTGGGCACAAGAAGGCATTACTTTAGATCACATCGAGAAAAACGAAGGCAGGCGATCGTTTGCCAAAGTGATGTTAAATTGCTTGTGGGGTAAAATGGCACAACGTCCGTGTTTACCCAAGACGGAGTATTGGACAGAACCTTCCCGCTACTTCCAGATGATTCACGACAAAACCAAATTCATGAAACACGTGGACGTCGTTCGCGAGGATTTGATCTTGGTCAATTACGAAGAAGATCTGGACTTTGTACAAGACGACCCTTTTGGAAATGTCATCATTGCGGCTTACGTGACAGCTCATGCTCGCTTAAAATTGTACGAAGCTTTAGAACTGTTAGGGGAACGCGTCCTGTACTTTGACATGGACAGCTGCATTTACATCCATCACCCGAGTCAACAGCACCCTGACATCGAAGGAGACCGTTTAGGAGCCTGGACAGACGAGCATCCCGACGAAAAGATTCTAAGTTTCGTCAGTGGCGGTCCAAAAAATTACGGCTACGAATACCGGGACCCACAAGGAGAAGTGCACACGAAGTGTAAAGTGAAAGGATTGACTCTGAATTATCGTACCAGTCGTGTGGTCAACTTTGGGGTATTGAAAGAAGCCTTGCAATCTGGAAAAGATGAACACTTTAAAGTGACCACCTATCAACCCAACAAGATTGTACGTTTACCCACTCACCACATCGTCAGTCGACCCTTGGAAAAAGTCTATCAAATCATGTACCAGAAGCGAATGCGACTTCCCAATCATTTCACCTTACCGTTTGGACACGTCGGTATTGGTCTGTATATAAAAAGGAACCCTAGGCAAGATCGATAGTTCATTGTGACTACCAAGACCAAGTGAACAAGATGAATACTTTCAGAGAAACACAAAACAAGTTTAGAAAGGCACAATTCAAGTGTGGGGCTTCTGAAGTGGAATGCGATTGTGAGCCTTGCGACTTTTCAACCTGTGTTAGTGACAGTACCAGAAGAACCCGTCACCCAGGACAGGACTGTCGTGGACATCCCTGAGAGACCCTTTCGGGAGGACACTTGTGTGACCTTACCCCCTATAGAACTGGTCAGAACATTACCCAAAACATGTTGTACAGACACTTGTTTTTATTCCACGTTCATCGTTATCATGTGCCTTTTATCCTTGTACTTAAGCCTTTGGCTTTTATGTATTTTTGTCTTTCGTATTCATGTTTAAAACATTCAATAAACGTGTCCTGAAAAAAGTATATAAACTATCGTCTTGTCGTGTCACAAGTGACATTCCTCACACTATTGCTACCTCTGCTGTCTCTGCTCCCTCTTCCTCAACTGTTAAAGTCATCGACGAACACTTAGATCGTGCCAGTTGGGAGGCTTTGTATCTTCGCCATCCCTTAAACATGCTCATTGCTGGACCTAGCGGTTCAGGCAAAACCCAATTCGTCAAACGCTTGATCGAACATAAACATCATTTGATCGATCGTCCACCTCAACGCATCGTGTGGTGTTACAAAGAGTGGCAATCGGCGTACAGCCTCTTGCGAGAAAGTCAAGGCGATTCCATCGTGTTTGTGGAAGGCATTCCTAAAGAAGACGACGACATCGTCTCTGACTCCCGTCAAACCCATTTGGTCATTTTTGATGACATGTTTGGAGAAGACGAAGAAGAAATTAAACTGTGGTTCACGCGCAAAGGGCATCATCGTAATGCCAGTGTCGTTTACATCACTCAAAATTTGTTTCAACAAAGTAAAGCCCATCACACCATCAGTCTCAATGCGCATTACGTGATCTTGTTTAAAAGCCCTCGAGATAAATCGCAAGTGCAAGTCTTAGCCAAACAGTTAGGGACACCTTGGCTGACTCAGGCGTACGACGATGCCACTCAAACTCCACACGCCTATTTACTTGTCGATTTGAAACCTACGACCCCCGATGATTTGCGATTTCGTACCCACTTGTTTCACCACTGGTGCCAAGACGGAGGGCCTGTCCTGTACACGTCTCCATCCTCGACTTAACTTCATTCCACAAAAAAATCTATAAAAACCTCAGACCCTTTTTGTCTGTCTCACACACATTTTGAACATGACGTCCCTTCAATCGCATCTTCCCGTCAAATTGATTCGTGCCTTGTATGGCATCAGTCGAGAACAAAATCCACAAACACGAGCTCGTGTCTTAGAAGCTAGTCTCAAAGAAGTCTTATGATGGTTCACGGTGACGGCAGTTCAATTACTCCAAGGGATCATTCAGATTCCTCATCAAACCAAACGCTTGTTTGATCGAAACAAAGTCGCTTTGACCCAACTGGCCGATCCCCGCATCGACACTCAAACCAAAAAACAAATCATTTTGAAACCTGGAGGGAGCGGTACTCTAGGAGGGGTCATCATTCGCTCTCTCTTAAGATGGGATTCTAATGCCCACAAAGTTCTCCCCAAGACAAAAGTCAAACGAAGCTCCAAGAAGAAGAAAACGACCAGGTCCCCAAGGAGAACTTCTCCAGTGGAGAGACCCTCCTCTTACCAGACACCACCCCGGAAAAAGAAAAGAAGCCCCCAGAAAAAGAAACAGAGAAAAAGTCCCCAGAAAAAGAAAAGTCCACAGAAGAAAACTAGTCGCAAGAGAGGCACTTCGGCCAGGACGCAACCTTACACTCGCAAACCACGACCTGCCACGGCGGTGACCGCGTCTCCGGCAGCCTCAGGTTCATCCACTTCTCCGTTGTTGACACCAAGATCTGAAGAGTACTTGGAGACGTTGATCACACCAAGAACTTCTCCGTTGATGACCCCAAGAACTTCCCCTGTGGCAGGACCCTCCAATTTAGCGGCAGTGGCTGCTGCTTACAAAGTGCCTTCTCCCAAAATCAAAGTCCAAGAAAGATCGGGCATGTTACAAAGTTTACTGGATTTGTCCAAGCAAGAACTGGCTCGATTTAGTCCGTTGCGTACCCCTGCACGACGTGTCATGCCTGTCCTGAAGTTGATACGACGTACAGACAATCAGTGGCGACGCGTTCCAGTATAAAAAAGGTGTGTGACCAAGTCGGGGTATCAGTGTTTTGGTGCTCCTGAAGATTCAAAGATGTCACCTTCCAAAAAACATCCCTCTTCTAAACAACCCCAAGAAAAGAAAAGGAAAGGACTGCCACCACGTTTAGTCAAACATGGGGACATGTTATCTCTCCTGTCCAAAGCTTCTCCACCCCTACGAAAAAAACTCATTCAATCAGCTTCCAAAGAGGTCATCGATACCGTGTGCGAATGTTGTTTGAACGTCTTGAAAGGTACGATCCCTTTGTCCAAACACCAGAAACAATGCTTAGGCAAACATCGTCACGTTCGTCGCCAAATGGTTCAAAAGAAAATCCCCCTTCGTCAAAAGAAGAAGATGTTGGTCCAACGTGGAGGCATTTTACCCCTCTTGTTAGGCCCCTTGCTGAAAGGAGTCTTGGGAACCATGCTGGGAGGACTGATGGGAGCATGATAAAAAGGCCCTCTGAAGTCCCAAGATCTCAGAATCGACCTTTGACAACCCCATGGAAGGACGAAAACTAGCTTTAGTGCCTTACAAACGATGGATGGAATACCATCGTTGGCAAGAACAATGCACCCCGCATTTACCTCGTAATCCCCATTTGAGCGAAATGTCCCAGTTACAACACGAATTGCAGTCCTTGATGGATCGTCAAGATTTGTCCGAAACAGAAAAATCGCAAAAGTACGGTCAACTCTTGCAACGACTACAACTCTTTCACCAGAAAGCTTTAGACGAAACAGCTCTACCCACTCTGAAAGATTTTAAGACCTTGATGAAAAGTCCAGCACCAAAACCAGTACCACCACCACCACTACCAGTGACCAAGACAGAAAAAGAAGAAGAAGAAGAAGGGTTTCAAACTCCACCAGAAAAAGTACGCAAGTTAACAACACCACCTACCTCCAGAATTGGATGGATTAAAAAGATGATGACCACCCCTTCTTCATCACAAGAGAAAAAGAAAGTGAAGACAGAAGTGAAGACAGAAGTGAAACAAGAACCGATATCTCCTGTTTCGACATCCTCCTCTGCGACACCTATTGCTGGTCGCACACGCAAAGCATTGCAATCCAAGAAAGTACCCCAAGAGAAAAAGAGTAGCATCTTCCAAGAGCGGGTGCCTTATTAACACACAAACACAAAATGGAACAAGTGTTAGCCAGCATTTACTACGATCCCTCGCATCCTGCAGGTTACGCAGGAGTTCAAAAATTGTATCGTGCTGCCAAAACGCGACTGAAAAGTGTCCGTTTACCCCAAGTGCAACGATGGTTACAAGAACAAGCTACCTACACTTTACACAAACCCATTCGACGCAAGTTTGCCAGAAGTCGCACCCGAGTGGAAAGCATCGATCATCAATGGCAAGCCGATTTAGCCGATGTCTCTCGTTTGGCCAGGTACAATCGTGGCTACAAATATTTGTTTTGTGTCATCGACGTCTTTTCCACATTTGCCTGGGTCGTACCCTTGACTTCCAAATCGAGCAGCGAGTTAGTGCGAGCCCTGCAACGAGTGTTGAGACAAAGCGGTCGTCACCCTCTTCGATGGCAAACGGACAAAGGCACCTAATTTCCGAACCAAGCTTTCCAAAAAGAATTAAAGAAACGTGACATTCATTTTTTTACCACCGAGAATCCCGAAACCAAAGCCAGCATCGTGTAACGTTTTCAATGCACTTTGAAAGAACGTATGTGGAAATATTTTACGCATCACCACACTCTGAAGTACATCGACATCTTACCGCACCTGGTGCAAGCGTACAACCAATCTTACCATCGAAGCATCGGACGTGCCCCGCAAGAAGTGACTCCCGAGAACGAAGTGTTGGTGTTTGAGCGCCTGTTTGGTACGTCCCCGACGAGGGCTGTCCCCAAGAAAAGTGGAGTGTTGACCGTAGGAGATTGGGTGCGCATTGGCAAAACCAAACGCACTTTCGACAAAGGTTACTTACCTAACTGGACGACCGAATTATTTCGTGTCACTGGACGAGTGCATGGCCGTCATCCTGCCGTCTATAAATTGGAAGACATGAACGGAGAAGTGCTCAAAGGAACGTTTTATTTGCCCGAGTTACAACGTGTCACCAAAAAAGAAGACGACGTGTACGACATCGAAAGCATTCTCGAACGCAGAACCCGTAAAGTGGGTAAACGACGTGTCAAAGAAATCAAAGTACGTTGGAAAGGATATCCACCCAGTTTTGATTCTTGGATCGACGCTTCGCAAGTCATCGACTATAAAAAGAAGTGACCATCATGTCCTTTCACACAGACGCAGCTACGTCGACCACTCCTTCACCCAGTTCTTCTCTGCAAGATTTACAGAAACAACCCTTGTGGGAGTGGTGTGGAGAACGTGTGCCTAAAACGCAAATCGTCTTTTTCTGCCAAATCTTCGTGGTGTATTGTGTCATCGGTGCAACCATTGCCAAGCTGAGTTTGCAACAAGGAGACAAACAATTGTGGACCATTTTATTGAGCAGTTGCATCGGTTACCTGCTTCCCAATCCCTCCCTGAAATTCTCTTCCAACGGGAACCTTGTGTCCAGTGCCAGTGCCAGTCACCACTCCAATAACAACAACAACCCTATTTTGAGCGGAGACACGTCTCTGACGTCCAGTAACTCCTCGGACAGCCACAGAACTCTGGAATTACGAGTCACCAAAGCGAATTTTACTTAACCTTACCCAGTGACAGTTCCATGGAGGTGTTTCCTAAGAACACGTTGTGCTGTTACACGGCCAAATTACCTCAGACCATCCCATTAGATCACGAAGCCCATTGGGAGCTGGCTTTAGTAGAAATCATTCACCAGACCCAAGTCCTCAATGTCCTTCCCAATCAAAATTTTTTTGATGTGGAAGTTCATGACGAACAATTGCAACAGTACTTGGATACCTATGGCAAATATGACAAGAAAACCCCTGGCACAAAAAATCAAAAGTACACCACCTATCACTTGTTTGTTCCCCAGGCTATTATTTTAGTGGTCAACATTTGGTGAGCACCATAGCCTCCAGGTTTAATGTCGTGTTTCTGAAAGCTTTGGAAAGTGTCAAAAAAGTGTCACCATGGAATACCACAAAGCAGCTCGTCGCTTCTTGATGAAATGTGACGGGAGTAAAATCGTGTCCATTTTATTTTGTTCTGAATTGTTTGACATGTTGGGCGGAGACATGGACATGAGAATGGCCATACTCAAGAAAAACGAATTACCAATCATTTACGACAACGAGTCTTTTAGCAAGTTATTTCGTGCCCCGGTAGAACTGAACCAAGGACTGAATTTGATGTTTGTGTACCCCGATGTGGTGGAGTACATGGTGGTGGGACACACCTCCGTACCGTTACTGCGTGTCATTCCTTTCAAAGTGGATTCTGCCACGACCGCTGACGAGGAAGGTGGAAACACTTACCACGTTCACCGCGAATTTGTACATCCTCACTATTTGCCTGTCAGCAAATCGTATTTGGACACGGTCAACATTGCTATAAAAGGACAAAATGTTCCATCTGGGACAAAATATTCACCGAAGGAAAAGTCACGGTAAAACTCCATTTTCGAAAACGGTTCTCTCACGAGTTGTAAGTCATGTATCCAGTGTACCGAGGGGTTGCTCGACAGCGAGGACACGGTTTAGGAGATATGCTGAAATCGGCCTTTCGTTCGGTGGCCCCGGTGTTGAAACCGATGGTGACACGCGGATAGCACGCCTTGAAAGATGCAGCACTGACACAAGGCAAAGAATTTCTCCAAAATGTCATCATCGACAAACAAAATCCTAAAGAAGCCTTCATGAGGGCAGGCAAAAATGTCTTGCTGCAAACGGGCAAAGACCTTTTGGGCCGACGAGACACACCTATAAATGGCCTGCACGCTACCGAGTCAAGCATTCAGCAAGGACAAGGCAGAAAGAGACTACGAAGAAAACACCCTTTCACCAGACTTCACACGTCTAAAGCTAGAAAGACAAAGAAAAGAAGAACCGTTCGAGACTTAGACGTTTTCGATTATTGAGAAAGAGAAAAAATGATGCAACGAGAGTCTTGCGCCTGTTCCAAGTCGGAACTGGATCTGTTTGCCATGCCACCCACCATGATGATCATGCAAGAATCCCAGTGGGTGGAATTTCATCCCGTCTCCTCTTTGACGGATTCCGCTCCCATCGAGTTTGAAATCAAAGGACAACCCGAAGATTACATCGATCTGAATAGCAGTTACCTGTATTTGAAAGTGAAAGTGATCAAAACGGACAACACCAATCCAGGAGGCGATGCTAGAGTAGCTCCTGTCAACAATTTCATGCATTCCTTGTTCAGCGAAGTGGACTTGTACTTGAATAACAAACTGGTCAGCAGCAGCATGGATACTTACCCATATCGTGCCTACCTGGAAAATCTCTTGACGTACGGAAAAGAAGCCAAGAATACTCATCTGGATGCTTGCCTAGTATGGAAATCTGACACAGCGGGTGATAACACGTTTAACGACACAGCCCTGACAGCAGATGACGATCCTCACAATGTGGGGTTTAACGACCGTCGTAAGAAAATTCTGCAAGGGCGAAGTTTAGAACTGATGGATCGTTTGCATTTGGACATGTGGTTACAAGAAAAGTATTTGCTGAACCGGGTGGATATCCGTCTGAGACTGAATCGTAGCAGTGCCGCTTTCCATTTAATGGCCCATGCCAATGAATACAAAACTATCATTCAAGAAGCCCGACTTTACGTGCGTCGTGTGGAAGTGTTACCTAAAGTGGGAAACGACGTCAGTCAGACGTTGAGCAGAACGACCGCCAAGTATCCGATACGACGCTTAGAAGTTAAAACGTTCACCATTCCCGCTGGACAGCGATCCATGATCGAAGATCATCTGTTCCAAGGACAGTTACCCAAGCGTTTGACTGTTGGTATCGTCAGGAATTCAGCCTTCAACGGAACCCACGATTAAAATCCTTTTGAGTTTCAACATTACATTGTGTCCAAGGTCAAAGTCAGTCGCGACGGCAAGACCTTGTGTACCCGACCCTTTGAGCCCAACTTTGGTGTCGCGAAGAATTATTTGAGATCGTACTTGTCCCTGTACGAAGCCACCGGACAGTTAGGAACCAACACCAGTCACGGTATTTCGTACGACGATTATGCAGGAGGCTATGCTTTGTGGGGTTTTGATTTCACTCCAGACCAAGGCAGCGACGAGGGATATTTCCACCCTATAAAATCGGGTCAGATTCGTGTGGAACTTCAGTTTGCAAATCCACCTCTAGATCACACAGTGAACGTCATCCTGTATGCAGAATTTGACAATACCATAGAAATCAACAGTTTGAGAGAAGTCATTCTAGACTATTAGAAGCCATGGAAGACTATTATCCCTCTTTGCCTAGTGGAGAAAATTTGAAGATGGAATGTGAGGAGACCGGGGAAGAAGAATCTCAAGACAAAGACGAAGAAGTTATCATGATGAAGTCAAGATGGCCAGAACAAGAAGCCCATTTAGTCTCCTGTTTTGCCTAACACTTGGTCGAAAAAATGACGGAATTGATCAAGAAAGATTGCTATGGATGTCACAACGATCATCCCAGTCAAATTCAACACGATAAATGCCTAATGCTGAGTCAAGAAGAAAAATTGAACGAGTATCTGGACGAAGCTTGGAGTCTCATCTCGGACGAAGTCGTGTTGCATCAGTGGTATAAAGACTTGCGTGAACATTCTTGTCCACCATTAACCACTCAAGAGATCCATCGTATCGAAGCTCTCCTGAATCAGAGTGGGGAGACGAAGCGAAGAAACGGTTATTTGTCAGACATTTTCAAGCAAAAAGTCAGGATCGAATTGATGACTTATTATTACCTGTGAAGAAGAAAAAAAAACACACAAAACATGGATACCTGGGAACTTTATTACCTTTTGAACCACAGTTCGTACACGGCTTCTTGGAATCCTGTCGTCTGTGCTAAAGATGAACTCCCTCATCGCAAACCTCAAGACCATCTAGCTTATGTGATCAACACGGACGACAGTCATCTCCCAGGAACCCACTGGGTAGCCGTCTACTTTCCTCAAGAAGGATGTGTGGAATATTTTGATTCGTATGGATTGCCCCCTTTGGAAGACGATATCATTGACTTTATGAGAAGAAATGCTCAGACCACCCGATTCAATAATGTGAAATTACAAGGCACAGATTCCTTGGTATGTGGACAAAATGGTGTGTATTTTCTGCATCATCGCAGCCTGGGCTATTCCTTAGAACATTTAGTGACTCATTTTGATCCTCGTTCTTCTTCTAGAAACGATGTGAAAGTAGATCAATGGTTTTGTGACCATTATGCTTATCTTTTGTCTCAAGCTAGGAAACGCAGTGTCCATCAATGGCCTAATGACTTCCAACAGTGGAAATCACAATTTCATTCACAACGTTGTCAGCCTTGTCCAAAATAATGTGTGAGTTGGAAAAAAAATGTTTCTCATTTGAAACAAAATGTTTGATGTTATATTGTTGGATTATTGTTAAAAATGTTATAGTTGTTTGTTAGTGTTAAGTGATTTTGAATAAAAAAGGTTGTGTTTTGAAAAAAATGCCTTTGTCTTTTGTTTGGCTATAAGAAATTTGATTCATGCTCTTTGACTTCTTACTATCCCTCCCATGGCACTCATTGAACGTTCCGGCTCGAAAACCGTGAAGGGATGTTTTCCTTCACGTCCGCGCTTTAACTTTAAGAACCGGGGTAGTTTCCAGTCTAACCATCCATTGCCGACTCATCCTCCTACGAAGATGTGCTCCAAACTAGCTAAGCTAAACGAAGCCTACGTGAATTTGCACAGGGTCAGACACAGTCTGATACCGAAGCCAGAAGAGATAGAGAATATGAGAATGTTAAAAGTCACTGAAGACCTGATAGAAGAGCTCTTCAGAGAAGAAGTGAACAGGGAGAAAGAAGAATGGTCAGAGAAGTACAGACTTCAGAAACAGCAGAGAGAGCATCAACAGCAGCAGCAGCAGAGGCTTTGTCGACACCAAAGAATTCTTCTTCTCTTTCCGAAGAAGCAGACCTATCGTCAGAAAGTCTA
The DNA here is from genome assembly GCA_028554795.2 of Sinohyriopsis cumingii. NCBI lineage: Eukaryota > Metazoa > Mollusca > Bivalvia > Unionida > Unionidae > Sinohyriopsis > Sinohyriopsis cumingii. The sequence goes on along the minus strand of CM068832.1, from coordinate 63,221,276 downwards.
TCGTCAGAGGACATCGCATTCTTAGAAACTAAATGATTGCCATAGCAAACAAAAGAAACAGCCCTTTTCAGGGCTACCCAATACACTAGGAAAGAAATAGTAATCCATTTGCCAATGTGTGTATGTAGAGTAGTGTAAATATAAACACTGACTCTTTTGTGGTGTGAGTGTATGTGTTTGTGTATATGATTGTGTGTTTGTAAGCACTCACGTACGTTTCTGTGGATAGTAGATTATGATCATGTTTTTTGTTTGTTTTTTTTTTTTTTGCTGTTTGACCTGTGGGGAGAGTAGATTTGGGGTTTGATTGGATTGCTTTGCGTATGTGGATAGTATATTATTTGTTTAATAAAATTTTTTAGAATAGTGATGGGTAGTATAAAAAGTGAGTGAGTGTTTCTTTTAGGTCCGCGCTTTGTTTGGTCATGATCTAGGTAAGATCAATTTTGTTTTAGGGGGATGTTTTCCATCACGTCCGCGCTTTCAGTATAAATTAAAAATCGTTCGGCACTCTAGCTACCTTTGTTGATTGATCAACACCACCAGAATGAACACCAGACTAGCTAAACTGCTTGAACTTCATGTACACCTGGAATATGCCAGGCGTATAGTGAATGAGCTGGCTGCAGAGGCCATCGTAGAAGAGGGAAGGATGAAAGAGGAGGAGAGAAGAAACAAAGAAGAGGAGGAGAGAAGAAACAAAGAAGAGGAGGAGAGAAGAAACAAAGAAGAGGAAGAAAAGGAGAGAGGAAATTTCAGAATCCCAGAGACAGAAGATTGGGGTTCGGAAGCCACTTATCCCGCCTCTGCTCTCCCCCCCCCCCCCTCCCCAGAAAGAGTGAAACGAGACTGGGAAGAAGATGTGTGTGTGGTGCCAGGCCTGGAAGGTGCCATCATCAACCAGGTGTCACTGGAGTTCAAAAACAAACAGCCCTTTTCAGGGCTACCCAATACTCTAGAAAAGAAATAGTAATCGATTTGCCAGTATGTGTATGTAGAGTAGTGTGAACATAAACACTGACTCTTTTTTTATAGTGTGAGTGTATGTGTTTGTGTATATGATTGTGTGTTTGTAAGTGCTCACGTACGTTTGTGTGGATAGTAGATTTGTTTTTTTAATTTGAATGCTTTGCGTGGGTGAATAGTAGAGTTGGGTTTAATTTTAATGCTTTGCATGTGTGGATAGTAGATTTGGGGTTTGTTAATTGCTGCTTCACTTATGTGGATAGTAGATCATATGAAATGAGAAAAGTAGGGGATGTTTTCCTTCACGTCTGCACGTTTTAAGTGATGATCTAGGTAATATAACTTTTGGGCTTTAGGGGGATGTTTTCCATCACGTCCACGCTTTTCGTATAAGAACCCACAGTATTCGTCGTCCAAACCATTCTACAGAGAATAAAAAGAATATGGCTTCAAACCAACTTGATAAAATGAAAACATTGCAAGACGTCCTGGACAATTTGGGTATGATGGAGCAAATGTTAGTGAGGCTAAACAAGGATCACTATTCTTATAGTCCCAATCGAGTGAAGATGGAGATCAACAATTTAAGAAAAGTAAAGGACATGATCAATGCTCTGTTGAAAGAAATAAAGGAGGAGAAGGAGGATGAAGAGGAAAGGATAAGGATGAGAGAATGGAACGAAAAAATTGAAAAAGAAGAAGAAAATGAGAAGAGGAAGAAAGAAGAGGAGGAGAAGCAGAAAGAAGAGAAAAAGAAGAAAAAGGAGGAAGAAAAGAAAGAAAAGAAGAGAAAAAGTATAGGACAGAAAATAAGAAGCTGGTGGAGAAATAGAAGAAATTAGAAGAAGAAGAAAACCAAAGGCCCTTTTCAGGGCCACCCACATTTCTCGAAAAGAGATCGACTTTCAATTGCCTACTCCTTTTATATTTTATTTTTTTATTTTTTTTAAAAAAAAAAATAGAAACCCCTCCCTGTTTCAATTTTACATAGACCCTATACAGGCCCAGGGTGTTAATGTTAAATTTACATAGACCCTATACCGGCCCAAGAAGGTCTGTAATGCTAATTCCTCATAGACCCTATACAGGCCCAGGGTTTTTTCTCCATGTTAAATTTACATAGACCCTATACAGTCCCAGGGGTTTTGTCCATGTTAAATTTGCGTAGACCATATACAGTCCCAGGGGTTTTTGTCCATGTTAATTCCCATAGACCCTATAGTGTCCCAGAGGTTTTGTCCATGTTAAATTTACATAGATCCTATAGTGTCCCAGGGGTGTTTTTAATGGTAAGTCCCATAGACCCTATAGTGTCCCACTTCACTACTCCTGTTGTTAATTGTGAAGATGAAATACTTTGTATTTGTAGGAAAGGATTCCATGCAATACACGTATAAGGTGTGGTTGATGATGATACAGGGTATTACATTTCATATAAATTAAACGTACAACAATTTTCATGGGATATTTACATGCAAATATTAATGTATTCTTTAAACAAAAGACATACGTGTTCACTCGTAATAACGAATTCGTGTTTCCATAAAAATAACAAGAGCCTATTTTGAGCATCTAATAATATACCCACTCGTTCGAACAATTGATGCAGAGGCAATTGGATGGAACAAATTGCTACAATGCTTACTACCCATTAATAGTAATTCTCATCAGGACAAGGTCATGTACGGAAAACATTGCTACAATACTTACTACCCATTAATAATAATTCTCATCAGGTCAAGGTCAGGTATGGAAAACAATGCTACAATACTTACTACCCATTAATAGTAATTCTCATCAGGTCAAGGTCAGGTATGGAAAACATTGCTACAATACTTACTACCCATTAATAGTAATTCTCATCAGGTCAAGGTCAGGTATGGTAAACACTGCTACAATACTTACTACCCATTAATAGTAATTCTCATCAGGTCAAGGTCAGGTATGGAAAACAATGCTACAATACTTACTACCCATAAAGAGCAATTCTCACCAGGTCAAGGTCAGGTATGGAAAATTCATGCACCACTTTAGAAAGAGATCTGAAACTAGAGTAAATCAAACAACTCTCATCGGATCATGGTTAAGTGTGGATAATCCAAGCATTGTTAAAGAGAGGCATAAAACAAGAGTAGTCACGTGTTGTTGAAAAAAGGCATGAAACAAGAGTAAAGTATTGATAATCCAAGCATTGTTAATAAGAGACATGAAACAAGAGTATTCAAATGTTGATAATCAAAACATTGTTAAAAAGAGGCATGAAACCATAGTAGTTAAATGTTTATAATCCAAACATTGTTAAAAAGAGACATGAAACAAGAGGAGTCAAATGTTAATAATCCAAGCAGTGTTAAAAAGAGGCATGAAACAAGAGTAGTCAAATGTTGATAATCCAAGCACTGTTAAAAAGAGGCATGAAACAAGAGTAGTCTTGTGTTGAAAATCCAAGCACAGTCACACAAGTATGAATCAAGAGTAAATCAACATGTTCTGATCAAAACATTGTCAGGTATGGTGTGTATGTGTGTGTGTGTGTGTGTGTGATTTGGATTTGTAACGTAGCTTTAACAATTTTTCAGTCATATCGCTACGATGTCTGCAGTGTGACAGTTTATAGTGATGTCTAGCCCTTGGGCAGCATTCCGCAGACATGTAGCATGATGTCCCACCCAATCACATTATCCTGACACCAGGCCGACCAGTCCTAACACTAACCTCTTAATGCTGAGCGCCAAGTGAGGCAGCTGTTAGTACCATTTTTGTAAGTCTTTGGTATGACTCGACCGGGGATCTAACCCACGACCTCCCGCATCCGAGTAGGACGCTCTTACCACTAGGCTACCGGAGCGGTCTGTCAAGCATGGACCAACTCTGTTAAAACAAGGTATGAAACAATATTAAATCAACATGCGGCAATACAATATTGTATGCACACAATTCCATGACAAATGTAATAAAAGTTAATATTTCAATTAATATCTTAACAAATGTAATCTGCGTCAGATATAAAGAAAATTAAGTATCATTGAACTTAAGAGGCATTCGTGTATATAATTCATGTCACATATTCATGTATAGAAATCCTGTCACATATTCATGTATAGAAATCCTGTCACATATTCATGAATAGAACTCCTGTCACATATTAATCAACTTAGGTTGTAAACGACATGGATTAATTTTTTATACTAAGCAGTACTGGTCTGAAGGAACAAATGAAAAATCATGAAGATAGGTATTTTTCAGGGTACCCACTAAGACCCGGTCTAATAAATCTCATACTCGAACTAAGGACAATGGCAGAACAGAGATTCAATGAAGCCCATTTCAAAACTAGATTTTCCGTGGAGGGAACATTTATTGTGCGCCAATATTTGGATAAAGATTATGGTGTCTTCCTACAGTTTGAACAGTTCTTACAAAATACCTTAAATATATACACCCCATTCCCAGAAGAAGAAAATAAACGCACTCTAAATTCAAGTTCATTAATGATAACCTAAAGAAACGTTTATACATCGTTAGTATTATTGCGGGCTGCTTAAGTTCAAGAGATTGGGGATGGGGGAGCGGCGTCATACGTTAATCTGGATAAACACTTTACTGGGTCTAACAAAACTTAACATTAGGCCGACGTCTTGGTTGATAGAGTTTTCACAAGATGCGTTTGTCGGTTTGTAGCAGTGCATTTTGTTGGTTCTTTTTGGGCCGGAAATGTGAATTTGTCTACCCTATGACTAAATGTATGAGAACAGTAAATGGTATGGTAGTTACGTCTAAAACCAGAAAGGTAGTGGAGAGCTGGGACATTATCAACATATTTAACAAGCCAAATAAGATCAGAAGCCAAATAAAATGCTATACAGTCAAAAACACACTCACCTCACATAATAAACATACGACGTGATACGGCTTTTCAGTTTAGAGGGAAGACAAATCTCACATTTTAAATAATAAGAAGAACCAAACATTACACTTTGACAAACATACAGAATCATCCTATAAAAACTAGGAATCAAGTTGGCGGCAATATATTAAATTCTCCAAAGAACTTATAACGTTTTCTTATGTTTAACATAGGATCTTCCCTTGATCCTAAAGTGGCCAACTATATTACTAGCTCATTTTCCAAAAGTTCATGGAAAATAACAAATCATATGAAAGCACTGCTGCAAATTTCACTGAACTTTTCCTCAGTAGAAATATGCATTTTAAATGTGATTTAAATTTTAAAAAAAAACATATGTTAAATAATTAAAGAAATGCTATGAAAAGCAAAGACAGACAATCAGGATTCTTGTAAAATATATGAAATGTCACACATATTGGTAGCTGTGAACTGCTCCAGTGACAGTGCTGTTATGAAAATATCTTGCGTTTACAGTTATAGATGCATTGTAATATTTGGTGGTTGTCAGAAACACGTTGATACTGATTTGTACATATTAATCTACAGGTGAATTGATTTCAGACGAAACGTAATACCAATATATGAATTAAATATTGTCATGATTCAAAATAAAGCAAAGCCCATAGATAAATATTATATTTTCCAGAGGTAGAAACAATAACCAAAAATTGTAAATATAGTTGCTTCATAATGGACTGTAAAAATAGGAGTTATCAATGCTTCGGCATAGGTCAACAAGCTTTTACATGGGTCAACAAGCTTCTACATAGATCAACACGCTTCGGCATAGGTGAACAAGCTTCTATATAGGTCAACAAGCTTCTAAATGGGTCAACAAGCTTCTACATGGGTCAACAAGCTTCGGCATAGGTTAAAAAGCTTCTACATGGGTCAACAAGCTTATACATAGGTCAACAAGCTTCTGCACAGGTCAACAAGCTTCAACATAGGTCAACAAGCTTCTTCATGGGTCAACAAGCTTATACATGAGTCAATAAGCTTCTACATGGGTCAACAAGCTTCTGCATAGGTCAACAAGCTTCTGCATAGGTCAACAAGCTTATGCATAGGTCAACAAGCTTGTACATAGGTCAACAAGCCTCTACATGGGTCAACAAGCATCTACATGGGTCAACAAGCTTCTGCATAGGTCAACAAGCTTCTGCATAGGTCAACAAGCTTATGCACAAGTCAACAAGCTTCTGCATAGGTCAACAAGCCTCTACATGGGTCAACAAGCATCTACATGGGTCAACAAGCTTCTGCATAGGTCAACAAGCTTCTGCATAGGTCAACAAGCTTCTGCATAGGTCAACAAACCTCTACATGGGTCAACAAGCATCTACATGGGTCAACAAGCTTCTGCATAGGTCAACAAGCTTCTCCATAGGTCAACAAGCTTCTCCATAGGTCAACAAGCTTCTGCATAGGTCAACAAGCCTCTACATGGGTCAACAAGCATCTACATGGGTCAACAAGCTTCTGCATAGGTCAACAAGCCTCTACATGGGTCAACAAGCATCTACATGGGTCAACAAGCTTCTACATAGGTCAAAAAGCTTCTGCATAAGTCAACAAGCTTCTACATAGGACAACAAGCTTCAACAAAAGACAACAAGCTTATACATAGGTCATCAAGCTTCTGCATATTTCAACATGCTTCTATATAGGTCAACAAGCTTCTACATAGGACAACAAGCTTCAACAAAAGTCAACAAGCTTATACATAGGTCATCAAGCTTCTGCATATTTCAACATGCTTCTACATAGGTCAACAAGCTTCTACATAGGTCAACAAGCTTCAACATAGGTCAACAAGCTTGCACATAGGTCATCAAGCTTCTGCATATTTCAACTAGCTTCTACATAGGTCAACAAGCTTCAACATAGGTCAACAAGTTTCTACATGGGTCAACAAGCTTCTGCATAGGACAACAAGCTTCTGCATAGGACAATCAGCTTCTGCATAGGTCAGCAAGCGCCTACGTAGGTCAACAATCTTCAACATCCATCAACAAGCTTCTACATATGTCAATAAGCTTCTGTATAGGTCAACAAGCTTCTACATGGGTCAACAAGCTTCTGCATAGGTCAGCAATCTTCTATATAGGTCAACAAGCTTCTGCATAGGTCAGCAAGCATCTTTCTAGGTCAACAAGTTTCTAGATAGGTCAAAAACCTTCTTCATAAATCAGCAAGATTATACATAGGTCAACAAGCTTCTACACAGGTCAACAAGCTTCCACATAGGTTAACAAGCATGTACCTAGGTCAACAAGCTTATACATAGGTCAACAAGCTTCTCCATAAATCAACAAGCTTATACATAGGTCAACAAGGTTCTACATATTTCAGCTAGCTTCTACATAGGTCAACAAGCTTCTACATAAATGAACAAACGTCTACATAAGTCAACGAGCTCCTGCATAGGCGAACAAGCTCCTGCATAGGTCAACAAGCTTAAGCATAGGTCAACAAGCGTTCACATAAGTCAACAAGCTTCTGCATAGGTCAACAAGATTTCGCATGGGTCACCAAGCTCTTGCATATGTCAATAAGTTCCTGCATAGGTCAACAAGCTTCCGCATATGTCAATAATCTCCTGCATAGGTCAACAAGCTTCTGCATAGGTCAACAAGCTTCGGCATAGGTCAACAAGCTTCCGCATATGTCAATAATCTCCTGCATAGGTCAACAAGCTCCTGCATAGGTCAACAAGCTTCCGCATAGGTCAAGAAGCTCCTGCATATGTCAACAAGCTTCTACCTATGCCAACAAGCCTCTGCATGGGTCAACAAGCATCTACATGGGTCAGCAAAGCTTCTGCATAGGTAAAAAAGCTTCTGATAGGGGTCAACAAGCCTCTACATGGGTCAACAAGCATCTACATGGGTCAACAAGCTTACACATGGGTTAACAAGCTTCTACATGGGTCAGCACGCTTCTGCATAGGTCAACAAGCTTCTGCATAGGTCAACAAGCTTCTGCATAGGTCAACAAGCCTCTACATTGGTCAACAAGCATCTACATGGGTAAACAAGCTTCTGCATAGGTCAACAAGCTTATACATGAGTCAACAAGCTTCTACATAGGTTAACAAGCTTCTGCATAGGTCAACAAGCTTCTGCATGGGTCAACAAGTGTCTACATGGGTCAACAAGCTTCTGCATAGGTCAACAAGCTTCTACTTGGGTCAACAGGCTTCTACATAGGTCAAGTAGCTTCTACATGAGTCAACAAGCTTCTACATGAATAAACACGCTTCTACATGGGTCAACAAGCTTCTACATAGGTCAATAATCTTCTACATGTGTCAACGAGCTTCTACATAGAATCAACAAGCTTCTGCATTGGTCAACAAGTTTATACCTAAGTCAACAAGCTTCTACACAGGTCAAAAAGCTTCTACATTAATCAACACGCTTCTACATAGGTCAACAAGCTTCTACATGAATCAACACGCTTCTACATAGGTCAACAAGCTTCTACATAGGTCAACAAGCTTCAACATAGGTCAACAAGCTTACACATAGGTCATCAAGCTTCTGCATATTTCAACTAGCTTCTACATAGGTCAACAAGCTTCAACATAGGTCAACAAGCTTCTACATGGGTCAACAAGCTTCTGCATAGGACAACAAGCTTCTCCATAGGACAACCAGCTTTGCATAGGTCAGCAATCGTCTACATAGGTCAACAATCTTCTGCATAGGTCAGCAAGCATCCATCTAGGTCAGCAAGTTTCTAGATAGGTCAAAAACCTTCTTCATAAATCAACAAGATTATACATAGGTCAACAAGCTTCTACATATTTCAGGTAGCTTCTACATAGGTCAACAAGCTCCTGCATAGGTCAACAAGCTTCTACATAAGTCAACGAGCTCCAGCATAGGCCAACAAGTTCCTGCATAAGTCAACAAGCTTTCCCATACGTAAACGAGCTCCTGTATAGGCCAACAAGCTCCTGCATAGGTCAACAAGCCTCCGCATCGGTCAACAAGCTTTCACATAAGTCAACAAACTTCTGCATAGGTCAACAAGCTTCTGCATAGGTCAACAAGCTTCTCCATAGGTCAACAAGCTTCTGCATAGGTCAACAAACCTCTACATGGGTCAACAAGCATCTACATGGGTCAACAAGCTTCTGCATAGGTCAACAAGCTTCTCCATAGGTCAACAAGCTTCTCCATAGGTCAACAAGCTTCTGCATAGGTCAACAAGTCTCTACATGGGTCAACAAGCATCTACATGGGTCAACAAGCTTCTGCATAGGTCAACAAGCCTCTACATGGGTCAACAAGCATCTACATGGGTCAACAAGCTTCTGCATAGGTCAACAAGCCTCTACATGGGTCAACAAGCATCTACATGGGTCAACAAGCTTCTACATAGGTCAAAAAGCTTCTGCATAGGTCAACAAGCTTCTACATAGGACAACAAGCTTCAACAAAAGACAACAAGCTTATACATAGGTCATCAAGCTTCTGCATATTTCAACATGCTTCTATATAGGTCAACAAGCTTCTACATAGGTCAACAAGCTTCAACAAAAGTCAACAAGCTTACACATAGGTCATCAAGCTTCTGCATATTTCAACATGCTTCTACATAGGTCAACATGCTTCTACATAGGTCAACAAGCTTCAACATAGGTCAACAAGCTTGCACATAGGTCATCAAGCTTCTGCATATTTCAACTAGCTTCTACATAGGTCAACAAGCTTCAACATAGGTCAACAAGTTTCTACATGGGTCAACAAGCTTCTGCATAGGACAACAAGCTTCTGCATAGGACAATCAGCTTCTGCATAGGTCAGCAAGCGCCTACGTAGGTCAACAATCTTCAACATCCATCAACAAGCTTCTACATATGTCAATAAGCTTCTGTATAGGTCAACAAGCTTCTACATGGGTCAACAAGCTTCTGCATAGGTCAGCAATCTTCTATATAGGTCAACAAGCTTCTGCATAGGTCAGCAAGCATCTTTCTAGGTCAACAAGTTTCTAGATAGGTCAAAAACCTTCTTCATAAATCAGCAAGATTATACATAGGTCAACAAGCTTCTACACAGGTCAACAAGCTTCCACATAGGTTAACAAGCATGTACCTAGGTCAACAAGCTTATACATAGGTCAACAAGCTTCTCCATAAATCAACAAGCTTATACATAGGTCAACAAGGTTCTACATATTTCAGCTAGCTTCTACATAGGTCAACAAGCTTCTACATAAATGAACAAACGTCTACATAAGTCAACGAGCTCCTGCATAGGCGAACAAGCTCCTGCATAGGTCAACAAGCTTAAGCATAGGTCAACAAGCGTTCACATAAGTCAGCAAGCTTCTGCATAGGTCAACAAGATTTCGCATGGGTCACCAAGCTCTTGCATATGTCAATAAGTTCCTGCATAGGTCAACAAGCTTCCGCATATGTCAATAATCTCCTGCATAGGTCAACAAGCTTCTGCATAGGTCAACAAGCTTCGGCATAGGTCAACAAGCTTCCGCATATGTCAATAATCTCCTGCATAGGTCAACAAGCTCCTGCATAGGTCAACAAGCTTCCGCATAGGTCAAGAAGCTCCTGCATATGTCAACAAGCTTCTACCTATGCCAACAAGCCTCTGCATGGGTCAACAAGCATCTACATGGGTCAGCAAAGCTTCTGCATAGGTAAAAAAGCTTCTGATAGGGGTCAACAAGCCTCTACATGGGTCAACAAGCATCTACATGGGTCAACAAGCTTACACATGGGTTAACAAGCTTCTACATGGGTCAGCACGCTTCTGCATAGGTCAACAAGCTTCTGCATAGGTCAACAAGCTTCTGCATAGGTCAACAAGCCTCTACATTGGTCAACAAGCATCTACATGGGTAAACAAGCTTCTGCATAGGTCAACAAGCTTATACATGAGTCAACAAGCTTCTACATAGGTTAACAAGCTTCTGCATAGGTCAACAAGCTTCTGCATAGGTCAACAAGTGTCTACATGGGTCAACAAGCTTCTGCATAGGTCAACAAGCTTCTACTTGGGTCAACGGGCTTCTACATAGGTCAAGTAGCTTCTACAGGAGTCAACAAGCTTCTACATGAATAAACACGCTTCTACATGGGTCAACAAGCTTCTACATAGGTCAATAATCTTCTACATGTGTCAACGAGCTTCTACATAGAATCAACAAGCTTCTGCATTGGTCAACAAGTTTATACCTAAGTCAACAAGCTTCTACACAGGTCAAAAAGCTTCTACATTAATCAACACGCTTCTACATAGGTCAACAAGCTTCTACATGAATCAACACGCTTCTACATAGGTCAACAAGCTTCTACATAGGTCAACAAGCTTCAACATAGGTCAACAAGCTTACACATAGGTCATCAAGCTTCTGCATATTTCAACTAGCTTCTACATAGGTCAACAAGCTTCAACATAGGTCAACAAGCTTCTACATGGGTCAACAAGCTTCTGCATAGGACAACAAGCTTCTCCATAGGACAACCAGCTTTGCATAGGTCAGCAATCGTCTACATAGGTCAACAATCTTCTGCATAGGTCAGCAAGCATCCATCTAGGTCAGCAAGTTTCTAGATAGGTCAAAAACCTTCTTCATAAATCAACAAGATTATACATAGGTCAACAAGCTTCTACATATTTCAGGTAGCTTCTACATAGGTCAACAAGCTCCTGCATAGGTCAACAAGCTTCTACATAAGTCAACGAGCTCCTGCATAGGCCAACAAGTTCCTGCATAAGTCAACAAGATTTCCCATACGTAAACGAGCTCCTGCATAGGCCAACAAGCTCCTGCATAGGTCAACAAGCCTCCGCATCGGTCAACAAGCTTTCACATAAGTCAACAAACTTCTGCATAGGTCAACAAGCTTCTGCATGGGTCAACAAGCTGCTGCATAGGTCAATAAGCTCCTGCATATGTCAACAAGCTTCTGCATAGGCCAACAAGCTCTTGCATAGGTCAAGACGCTCCTGCTTAGGTCAACAAGCTTCCGCATTGGTCAAGAAGCTCCTGCATAGGTCAACAAGCTCCTGTATAGGTCAACAAGCTTCTGAATAGGCCAACAAGCTCAAACATAGGTCAAGAAGCTCCTGCATAGGTCAACAAGCTTCTGCATAGGTCAACAAGCTTCTGCATAGGTCAGCAATCTCCTGCATAGGTCAACAAGCTTCTACCTTTGTCAACAAGCTTCTACAAAGGTCAACACGCTTAAACATAAGTCAGCTAGCTCCTGCATGGGCCAAGAAGCTCCTCCATAAGTCAAGAAGGTCCTTCATAGGTCAGCAAGCTTCTAAATGAGTCAACAAGCTTCTATATGGGTCAACAAGCTTCTACTTGGGTCAACAAGCTTCTACATGCATCAACAATCTTTTACAGAGGTCAACAAGTTCTGCATAGGTCAACAAGCTTCTACACGAGTCACGAAGCTTCTACATGAGCCAACAAGCATCTACATGGGTCAACAAGCTTCAATATGGGTCAACAAGCTTCTACATAGGTCAACAAGCTTCTACACGGGTCAACAAGCTTATACATATTCAACAAGCTTCTGCATAGGTCAACCAGCTTCTGCATGGGTCAACAAGCGTCCACATAGGTCAATAATCTTCAACATAGATCAGAAAGCTTCTACATAGGTCAACAAGCGTCTACGTGAGTCAACAAGCTTCTACATGAGTCAACAAGCTTTTACATGAGTCAACAAGCTTCTACATGAGTCAACAAGCTTATGCATAGGTCAACAAGCTTCTACATGAGTCAAGAAGCTTCTATATGAGTCAACAAACCTCTACATGGGTCAACAAGCTTCTACATAAGTCAACAAGCTTCTGCATAGGTCAACAAGCTTCCACATAGGTCAACAAGCATGTACCTAGGTCAACAAGTTTCTACATAGGTCAAACCCCTTGTACATAAATCAACAAGCTGATACATAGGTCAACAAGTTTCTGCATATTTCAACTAGCTTCTACATAGGTCAACAAGCTTCTACATAAATCAACAAACGTCTACATAAGTCAACGAGCTCCTGCATAGGCCAACAAACTCCTGCATAGGTCAACAAGCTTCAAAGTCAACAAGCTTTCACATAAGTCAACAAGCTTCTGCATAGGTCAACAAACCTCCGCATGGGTCAACAAGCTCCTGCACATGTCAATAAGCTCCTGCATAGGTCAACAAGCTTCCGCATAGGTCAACAAGCTCCTGCATAGGTCCACAAGCTTCCGCTTAGGTCAATAAGCTTCTGCATAGGCCAAAAAGCTCCTGCATAGGTCAAGAAGCTCCTGCATAGGTCAACAAGCTTCCGCATAGGTCAAGAAGCTCCTGCATAGGTCAACAAGCTTCTACCTATGTCAACAAGCTTCTACAAAGGACAACACGCTTCTACATAAGTCAACGAGCTCCTGCATAGGTCAACAAGCTTCTACACGAGTCAACGAGGTCTACATAGGTCCAGAAGCTCCTGCATAGGTCAAGAAGCTTCTGCATAGGTCAATGTAAACACTACTAATAGTTTGGTCTTATTTTAATTTACTAAACATGGATCGAGATGGGAAAGAAATATATTATAGCATCATTTGCTCCAATGTCAATTATCACAATCAGCAACGTGTAAAGTATCACAGGGATGCATATTACAAAGGTGTTACTGAAGCATGTATTAAATACCATCACATTAATCCATTATATATGCAGGCTGGTTTTGTGAAGCTTTTGATCAAAATTGATAAAATAACTGAAAGCATTGACAAGCTGGTACGTAACCGTCACAATCTAATCCTGGTCTAATTTCCACGATGAAGTCTCTCTCTCTCTCTCTCTCTCTCTCTCTCTCTCTCTCTCTCTCTCTCTCTCACACACACACACACACACACACACACACGTATACACATTACACATACACGCATTTTTACTCAATCCTGCAGGCAATGAAAGTGTGCGAATGAAACAGGAATTACTTAAGTGGTGACAACATCATACAAAGAGAAATTCTTTGAGCAAAAGATAATTGTAAAACATATGAGATTTGTTTGTCATCTAATCCATCGCGCTCCATTTGTGAGCTGCACCCTTACTCTGGTTCATCTGATTCCTATTTTTACAGTAATACGTTTACACTCATTCGAGAATTGCAACTTACTGACATAACATGGTTGACATTAGGATTTTATTTTAAGATATATCAACTTTAATAATTTTTCACTGCTGCAGGAGAGTTATAGCAAGGTCTAACATAACAAAACTTAAAGACATGCAACTAAACGTACAAATATATCATAACAAAATTAGACCTAACATACAAATATATTATGACACAATTAGACATACACCTAACGTACAAATATATTATGACACAATTAGCCATACATTTAAAGTACAAATATATCATGACACAATTATCCATACACCTAACATACAAATATATCATGATACAATTAGATATACACCTAACGTACAAATATATCATGACACAATTAGACATAAACCTAACGAACAAATATTAGACATACAACTATAAATACAAAAATGTTGCTTTTTTAGCCATAGCTTCTTTTCTTAAACCTTAAAATTAAAAAATGCTATGTCTTTTCAAAGCAAGCGAATACTGCTTAAAGAACAACAGTTATTAATAAACAACATTGATAAACATGTTTCACCTCAATCACTGTCAAGGGCGCGATATACTACATGTACATGTGTGTCAAGGGCTTTATATAGTACATGTCCATTTGTGTCAAGGACATCATATATTTCATATCGATGTTTGTCAAGGACATCATACATTACATATCCATGTGTACCAAGGACATCATAATTTGCATATCCATGTGTGTCAATGACATCATACATTACAGATCCATGTGTGTCAAGGACATCATATATTACATATCGATGTTTGCCAAGGACATCATACATTACATATCCATGTGTGTCAAGGACATCATATATTACATATCGATTTTTGTCAAGGACATCATACATTACATATCCTGTGTGTAAAGGATATCATATATTACATATCCATGTGCATAAAATACCCTTTAATTAACTGATAATAAACAGTCAAATTGTTAGAAATGAATACGTCAATATGTAAAGTATATGTATATTTCAGTTTTAAACAAGGATATGGGTTTAATATAGTAAAAGTTGAAAATATTGAACTTAAGAGATATTGTTTAAATGCTTGTGTAATTTTGTCTTTAGAGCCAAAGATCTGATTGGTTGGTATATTTCTACCGAACTGTCACTAATGTTTTCTAGTACATATGTTGGGGGTGCTTTCTCTAATCTTATAAGAGAAAATAAGCTTTATCCTTTAAGACATTGCTTTCAACAGCCAAACATTCAGTGAGGGAAGAACTAGATTCTAAGAAAGGGCGTAGTTTAAATAAATATCATCACTGTACGACATGTGCTTTCACGACTTGGAATTAAAAGTATTGTAGAAAGTAAAATGCGCAGGGCTCCTACAGTGTTTGCCTTGATAAGTGTATCAGTACAAAATACGCTGATCCTAACTCAACGATTTTTAATATTGCCATTATCATTTACAAGTGTGATCTTCCTGTGAATATGCTATTATAAACAAGAAAATTATTACTTAGTCGCAAAATATTAGTTTGGAGAAAATGGACATTCTTTTGTTGGAAGATACTTTCTTAGATTATAATGTTTTTCTCAAACTTACAGAATAATTATTATTTGGTTTGCCATGAGTGTTGATTGTTGCCTTGAGGCTGCTACAAATGGTATTTTAAAAAACCCTTTCCTTTTCACCATCCGTCCGACTGTCTTTACATGTTTATACGTGCATCCATTTCTTATGGCATTCTCTACTGTGTCATTGGGTGGAATCACACACACACACACACACCAAAAAGCTACAAAAACATGGTGATACACTTTCCGACGATGTGTAAAATTGTACTAGAGGGACGAATACTTAACACTTTGAGGTTCCATTGAAGGGTGAACATTTCACATGTCCAAGTCCCTAATGACAATCGAATAACGTATAATATTTGCTTTCTTTAAATCAGCCTCGTTTGTTTGTCAAATAATCATATGTCCAGAATGACGCTGACAATGTTTTTATGTCACGTGTTTAGGCCCGAATAAACAGTAACACAAGAAAGAGTGAAAACAACAAGCTTTTAAAAAATACAAAAATTTATTTCCCTGGAAAAAGTCTGTAAAAATGAAGAAGAAAAAAAAACTTAATTTCTAGAATCAAATCCAAAAATAATCCAAGAATAATTCACGAATAAAACTTTTGAAATCCTAATAACGAAATGTTATACTGATTTCAAGTTCAAATCCCGACGAAGAATTCAAGATCAAAGACGATGACGTATTGTGAACTCTGTAGTGTTGAATTATACAGTTCCTTGTAGAAACAATAATTATCACTCCGGTGTCTGACAGCTGAATAATTCTTTTGTTATATAAAAATTGTCCTTGTTCCACAATTTTACAAAAGCACATCTATTTTCCAGGCAAAAAACAGAATTAATCCTTTTGAATCCATGTAATTTGAAATAACTCCAATCAAGGTAATTTGAAATAACTTCAAACAGCACAACATACAACTTCTACTGTAACAGCCCAGCTTCCACTGAGAATAATTTTCTAAAGCATAGATTATATGTCTTCTAAACGTAAACAAGCGGGTCAGGTGATCATGTTCTGGAAGTTTATAGAAATTAGTACTTGCTAAAGATCATATCTACCCAGTGTGACCCTGAAGAAAACCAATCGTTTTACTCTACGAAGAAAAAATTGTTTACATCTTAAGCACGAAGTCACATCATGACCGCGACAACAACCAATCAATTTAAAATAAAGACAGAACTTGTCTACGTGGTTGCGACAAATTTTGAAACAAGGGCAGGATTTAGATCAATACCTGGTGTTTATAAAACAAACAGTCACGGTCAAATTTTTCTTCTGAAAACTATCATGTCTAGTGAATAAATTTACATTACAATAGCCTGTAATAAAAAAATAAAACAATAAAACTGACAAACAGTTAAATTGAAATAAAATATATATTAAATCAGATACAAGTAAATCAAATACACATAACAATATCATATATATATATATATATATATATATATATATATATATATATATATATATATATATATATATATATATATATATATATATATATATATATATATATATATATATATATATATATATATGTATGTATGTATGTATGTATGTATGTATATACAAAGACACTTTTTGAATGTAACATTCTTGAAAACCATGATAAAGAAATTAAAATACACACATTTGAATTTGAATTTAAGTTTCTTGAAAACCATGACAATGAAATTAAGTAAAAAGACACGTTTGGATTTAACGTTCTTAAACTCTACTGTTAGATGTATAGACACAAAAGCGGTTAGTACGTCTGCATAAAAATCCTCAGTGTTAATTGTGCCAATAAGACGATCTTCATCAAACAATAGCATGTATATATGACTAGGAACTGGACTTTTGAGCAGAACATGACTCTGGCGGATTCCTGGATTCTTATTTAGTTTACATTCAGAACTTTTAATGTGGTGTTTCGGTTCAGTTAGAAGAATTATACAATGAACTGACAGTATTGTGGTTTACCTGTATATACATCAATTATTCTACAGTCAAGTATGGATAGACGACATTTTACTTTCACTAATGTTGTAGTAGAATGACACTTGATTGTTTTTATTTCATTTTTTGGAAGATAGGTTTAGAACTGGAGTTTTGTATATGGCGAGAGAGAGCGTTCCATAATTCCACAGCGAAGTGCAATAATATACTAATTAACTAGGGCTAAACGGCAAATTGTCGCTACTAAAATGGCACTGTTCTCTGGCCCTTACTTTGAGCAACCGCTCGTGGAATAATTTTGTTTAAATGTCTGGCGTCTTATGATTAGGTCCTACGCTTTACAGCCCACGTTGGTTAGCTCATGCTGCGAGTTTAATGATATCCGGCGTTGAGTTAGAACTATTGATAGATTATGACATCTGTAATGAGCAAAAGTGGAATCCGTGGCGGAATTAGGAACATAATTTGATTGATAATGACAAGGCTACAAAACCAACTTAACATAGAACAGAACAGAATTGAATTGATATGACGCATGCCAGGTACGAAACCGACAAAGTCGTATAATCGATTAGAAAGAACAGCAACAAATACGTGGCACGTGACAGAAACATAAAGCTTTATCTGCAATTAGGACTAAATCTGAAATAGATGTGGAAAAGTATTTTTATTGTCTGAATTCCTGTGTGGATCCAAAATACTATTTTGCGCAAAAAAAACCCTGCATAACAAACAAACTAATCACAAGTTTGAGAAGATCAGAGGTGAGATGGCAGTGATTCGGAACGACGTGCGCTTTAGACTACTCGGCCACTAGGTGCCCCCTAATGAAAATATAAAATCAACTTACGGTATTGCGAATTAAATTGCAAATAATCTCGGAATTAATAAAACAGGTCCTAACGAATAAAGTTCTCAATAAACTTTAGTTGTATTCCACACAAAAAATCTGACGCTGAAAGTGTTGATGTGCATGTAATAGTCTGAATAGTAACGCTGTACAAACATCTTTTATTGAATCACACTAATAATATCCAAGATTATAGCCCTACATGAATTTGACTATAAATCAGGGTCTCCATGTCTAAGAAAATAATTTAAATGAGGACTTTGTATTTCCAGTGAATAACTAATTTGACGAAATAAGTTCCAGAGAATATGAAATGCTGGACACAACAACAAGACTGATTTTTGTTTCAAATGTTACTGCAGGAATAAATAATTTTCCAATAAACAAGATGTTATACTCCTCTACCTGACCTATGTCACTTTCAGCATTTAAAAGAAAACAAAATTATCACCTAATGGAAAATTTCATTCTAGAAGTTTTCAAATATTTACAAGATAAAACGTAATTAGAAGGCATGTTACTATACTTATAATAAAGAAGTCGCTAAGTACAATGTCATTGACTCACACACATATATATATAGACAAAAATTGGAGCGAAATGTCGGAATTATCCCTAGGCGATCTTTCCAGCTGTCTGTGAAATAATGACATGATTGACGTAAGCATCGCAATTATATAGAGCATATGTAAGCACATTCATTAAACGGTGCAAACTATAGGGCGAACATCTCATCCCAAACGGCATCACTTACTATTGATGCGGTCCATCTAGAGTCACGAATGCCGAAAAGACCTTTGCCCTTTCCGTCAATGGAAATTTGCCAGAATCCCTTTAAAAGGTCAAATTTTGTGTCATATTTTGCATTTCCGATCTTGTCAATGCATTTACCTATTCTTGGCAATGGAAATGAACATGTTTTGGACACAATTGTTACCATTTTATAGACTGTGCACATGCGGAAAATATTATCTGATTTCGTTAGAAGAATACATGGTAAACTCATTTCATTTGTTTTAGCCTGATTGAATCCATTCTCCAGCAATTACTGAATTTCCTTTTCCAAACAATGCTTTTTGCGAAGATTCATCGTGTACGGATGCAGTTTCACGGGTGTGGAATCTACAATGTCAACGTCATTTTAGATTTTATTTGTTGGTGTTGGAACTTCTGGAAACAAGTGTTTATATAATAGTTCTTTTAGTTCATTTTTTTTTCTTGTTGTTGCAGATGTGACAGTTTCTGGTCCTGATTGTTCTATATTTCTAAATGACATCAAAGTTACGGCAGCCCGACTGCATTCCTTCCTTTAAATTTTCATTGTGCGGAGCAGGCACAATTAACTGACTCATTATTAACCTGGCTATCTGTATCAACATTTTCCTTTAAAATATTTATATCATAAATGTATTTAATGTAATATAACTCCTTCATTTTGTTTGTAACATTTTAAGGGTCATTTTACTCAACCTAAAGAAAATTCTCAAGAATGAGCAATATAGAAAGAACTCTAACCCCAGACTGAAAGGTTCTCCCCATTGAAGATTTGTTGTACCATAATTTGATTTATGGTATGGTCTCGGGTAAGTGAACGACACAGTCCACCATTATTCTGTTAAATGGTTTGTCAAATGCATTTTGAACAAAATAACAAACAGAATATTACGTGGCTTCATATTCTCGAGATCTTGATCCTGTTCGACGACATGTGATTATCGTTTGCCACACTGATTAGAATAAAGAGAATGGCCTCATAGAATCAAGAGCATTTGGAATAGGTCTGTCTTGATTTTGTTGTTTATTTTTCAATCCTAACAATCAGGAATAGCCTGCCCTTTCGTTTTGAAATAGGTGTATGTATGAACAGATAAGAATTTCCGATCCGTTTTATAAGAAACCTGATTTCTAAAAGCTCTGCAAGAGTTTGTGAAGTGCTTTTATGAGACTGAATTAGCCTTTATTACCAGAAGACTGCTGAGAGGAAAACCTACTAAAGAAGAAACATTATGTGCTAGGGAATATTTGCCAGCTGTACGAGCAGCATTTTGCAAGGTTTCCACCTATTGTTTATTAAGCGAATACATAACTATGGACACATTTATTGATTTTTTTTTAACTAATATGAGCTGTCGGAGATTTACGTAATCATGACCAACTTTTTTGGCTAAGCACAATCTATTAAATAATTGCTCTTTTTCTCTTGCAATTCGACGAGGGTTTGTCCAGTTTCTTGTTTTTAGTTCCAAACTTTTGTCGATAAGACTCGTGTACCATCTCTTAACCCTTGAAGATACAGTATTTAAACATATCATAATCAGCACAATTCTGTACAGACAAGGAAGTGTAGATGTCACGAGCTTTACCAAAACGTACACTTTGTAATAGCACAGTTCAATGTCCACTTGGCAATTTCAAAGTTTCATCAATTCCAAAATGAGGAGAATATCTATCTACTTCTTTTTTTAACCTAATATTTTTGGTAACATCAAAGCTTGAATTTGTGTTTAAAGTGGGGAAGTGTTGTCCAATTGCCATCTCTAATTCATGTAATCACGATTGAAATACCCTTAATTTCGTTATCTGTCCCCATTTATTTCACTCTCTTCCTTTTTAGACTGCATTTGCATTAGAACATCTCTCTCTCTCTCTCTGCAACTGCAATTGCATTTTCTGTCTTTCCTCTTTCTGTAACTGCAATGATCTCTCTTCTCCTCCTCCTCCTTCAATTGTATTTGTTTCTCCTCTTTCTTTTTCTGAGGATGAAGCTTTCGTAACTCTATTTCCGACTTGGGTTTTAATTTCAATTCTTTTAATGATATGTCAGAGCCAGATAGATACTTACTAATCAAACCCAAACGACTTTTATCCAAACAATTGTTTTACACCAAAGTTTTGACAAGAATATATTGTATTGCTTGCGTTAAAGAAGCCTTTTCCTTAAAGAGATCATACTGACCTGGAAGCTGGAGCAATTTGTCCTCTTGCAAGGAATCCAACCTTTCCTTGGTAGGATTTATATTAAAGCTCGTTGGTTTCGCTCTTGATTTCTCAATTATATACAATAATACATGGGACTTAATATTCAGACACAAGTTAAATTTAAATTTGAAAAAGACATTTTTCTGAAATATTTTATAGCAATTCCTATTCTAAACATTCTAAGTTGTAAACAGATACAGTATGTTACTTAAAACTATAATATACAATGTAAACGTCAGGTACCACAAGTTTATCCATGGAGAATTCCAATATCATAGACCTCGACGCCAAAAAGCATGTTCCCCTCTATTGATAACAATTCCAAAATGTAGCCTACACTCATAGAGAAAATATTAACTATGTCTTTTTTTTAACAAAAACAAATGTTACTGGTCAAGTAAACACTGTCCAAAATGCATTGATGCAGCTGACGATTAATTATTTCTTGAATAAATAAAATTCATTTGTGAGTAAGTCCTCCACTCAACTGAATTTAGGTATTACAAATATACCATTTCAGTCTTATACGAGTACTTCCTAATCTCAGTCTGGCACAATATTTTGGAATCAAGATTTTGATAAGACTGATCAGAAATTATTATCTTTGTCTACGTACACATATTTCAAGTAGAAGGGGCATTAAGTCAGATTGCTACAGTTTGAAAAATAAGATAAATAATCAAGGCGAACCTATTCCAAATGCTTAATTTCAAAGAGGCCAAGGTCATGGTCACCTATTGACAGCAATACATTTCTTGGGTCATATTAACCCCAGTCTGATTTTATTATGGATAATTTTGAGCCATTCATGTCGAAAGATTATATATCACTCATGGCTAATTATGCCAATCCTATCCTTATTAAAATTTTAATTGACACAGAAGCTTCTCAGTCATTCAAGTATTTTGTCTTTTTCTGAGACATCTTCTTATAATGAAAGTGTTTTTATTCAGGGAGATGAGTGCAACTCGCTTTACTGTTCCTCTCCATTATGCAAATTTGTCACCAGATTTAGTCTCAGGACAGGTGAAAGATCAACCAATGGCTTTACACGTCGAGATTATTCATTTATTACTAGGCAATAACCTAACTAGGGATAAGATTGTAGTAATCTACTTTTTACTGACAAGCCGTGCTTGAATCTGAAAATAGATCCTATTGAAAATAAAATCCCTGATTTATATTCATCTTGTGCAGTTACGAGAGCTATGGCAACAAAGGATATTGAGAACGATATTTATTAGGGAATTATTCCTTTCGCTGACACGTTTATTGTTCAGGCATCTGCTCTTGGATTGGATCAGTCGAAAGCTACTTATCACAGTGGTCCTCTTTTTGCTACTCATTCTCATTATTCTAATCAGGGTGACAAACAACAATCCCTCATTGTCGAATATGAGCAAGATACTGAGATCTCATATTTGTTTAATAGGGCTATTAGCGAATCTGAAGTCACGTTAGAACGTGTGTTTTATTCGTTTAAAGTGGGGGTCCTTATGAAAAATGAAGACCACACGAGGCACCCGCTTGTGACAAGTGGTCAAGGTCATAGTCATATCGACAGGAAATTCTTAGTCTAGCCCATGAAACTCCTTTTTGTGGCCATTTAGAGAATGATGGTAGACTGTGTCGGTATCTTACTTTTCATTTTCCTTTGTCCACTTCTATTTCTGTATTTCCATTTTGTTATTTCCTTTGCATCGATATTTGCTCCCCCCCCCACCTCTCTCTCTCTCTGCAATTGTTGCTGCAAGTTTTCTTTCTCTTTTGCAGCTGAAGTTTTCTTAACGCCTCCGAAAAAAAACATACTGTGTGAAAGGCAGGAGCAATTTATTATTGTTCAGGGACTATAGCCTTTCCTCGGTAGAATTTAAAATATTATTCCGGTTTAAATGAAATTAACGTGCAAGATCAAATAAAATTCCTAAAAAATGTAAATTTAAATTTCGAAAACAAATTGCTGTTTCTAGAATATTTTAATGACATTCGAATCCAGGCATTGTTTCAATTTTCTTTTATGACTGTATTGTCTTAAACTAAGTAGCTAAATGATCGAAAACAAACCAGTTTTATAAAGTTCAGCAAATAATTTTTACCTATAATACAAATCAAAAATATTAAATAAAAATTAGTCCTACACGATGTATCGCAAGTTCGAATGTATGAAGTTAAAACTTAATTTCAGTGGCATTACAAATAAAGCATAATATTTATTCCCATATGTGCTAATGTTCCAATGATCTGAAATGTAGCGATGTGTTAATATTATTTTGATGCATCAAAATAATATAATTGTAATATCCTTGTCTGAATTCACTTTCATTCCAAATTGATGATTTAATCTAAGAAGTTATAATGAGAATTTTGTAATTCCTGTGAATAATTTAAATAAATAAATCCACCCATAATAAACAAATAAAACAACAATGATAATGTTTCCACTTCGGATGTGACTGAGAGTCAGGCGCATAGCAATGTGAATAACATTCTGTCTTTGAGAAAAGCCAACAAGCAATCCAAATTAAATATACACGATGCTATTTAATCATCTTACTTTCTTTCAGGTTGCACGCTTTCAGAATATTGTGATTTTGTGGACTTATTCTTGAAAGATTTGTTTTAGGCTTTATTAAATTCATGTGAACGTTCTCCATCCTGTGTACCATGTCCAAGTGAACTTTTAATTTTATTAGTTTTTGTGAAGTTATCTTTTCCACTTCTTTACTAACTTTGTATTTGTCATACGTAATATGCTCTTTCCAACAACGAGGTTTTCATGAAACATAAAATAAATCTGACTTTGAGCAAAGGTTGGCTGCAAGATGATTTCGAATAGTGTTTAGAAGTAGTGAATACATGGAATCAAATCGTGTAACTAAAGAATTATCAAAGACTCGTTAACAATGTAGAGAAATTAAAGGCTTACATTACAATTGAAGAACAAATAGGTTAAACCGGCTCCTAATGAGTACTACAGAAAATGGACACTTGATAATAATTACTCTTGCATTTACAAATGTTTTTGGTCTTCTTGAATTGTGTATCGTCAATGTTTTCAAACAATTTTTCAGTCAATACTTTACAGGGTATTTCTTTGTATGTTCCGTCTGTAATTTCATGTTTATATTCTTGAACTCTTTTCATATCATTGCGTTACTACAAGATTGCTATATTTTACGTCCATTTGTTATGTTGAATTCTGTTTGCGATCGTCAGATTTTGTAGATTTGAGGCTACTTCATATTTTGAATTACAATAATCCAGGCAAGAAGTGAACTTACTTTTTCACTCCAAATGTGTTGCTGAGAAAATATGTTACTGCCAAATGTATTTTGTATTCATTGTTGTTGTAT
>CM068832.1:63189088-63191588 GCA_028554795.2 Sinohyriopsis cumingii | reverse complement strand
CACAGGATAACACAAACCCATTCACATTCATCTGAAAGCAAGTACACAGGATAACACAAACCCGTTCACATTCATCTGAAAGTAAGTACACGGGATAACACAAACTATCAATATATGAACAACTGAAAAACTAAAGAAGGAAAATGGCATTTTCGATAATTTTACAACTCTCTCAGAATGTATTGTAGTTTTCGAGAACTACACATAGAAAAGTTAAATAACTAAATAGTATAAACAGGACGAAAACTAAATAGAAAACTATTTAAATAAAACTAGTAAATAAAAAATATTGAGAATGGATGATAAAGAAAGAAATCAGCAATATTGATAGAAAGAACGAAAGAATGAATAAATAATGGGTGTTTGAAAGAAAACCAACTAATTGAACAATATAAAACGGAATAGAAGAAAGTTAATTAACTTTTGACCTAACAAATAAATAAATAAATAAATAAATAAATAATAAACAAATAAATAATAAATAAATAAAAAACTAATTAAATAAGTAAATTAATTAATTAATCATATTCAAAGCATTATATAAAAAATAGCTTACATAATCTGGACACAGGAATGACTACGTCTCAATAGTTTATGTTCTCACTCTTTACACGAAATGTTAACCATTTAGGAAACATTTATCAGCATGTAGTTTCTTATCACAATATGTTTGATTGAATTTTATGCGCTTTAGTTCCACATTCGTCAGATGGCCGTGGATTTGACAGTTATTGCACATTTAGACTTTTAAGGATATTTGATTTGAGTTGATATGGATAATAAAGTAACATGAACAAGACACATATGTCTTCGTTAGGTATTGTAAAACCTCAAAACACGTTCACATAAATTTCCCCTCACTAACTTTATTGAAATGATGCATTCTATGCAAAATAGGGCGTTTCGGAAAATTTATTGCTGGAATTTAGATCTAATATGTAAATTAAATCAAAGAATAGCATGGACTTTTACGATATGGAGCTGGTTTATTCAGACTAAACAAATTTTCAATAACACAGCCCTTAACTCCATAAAATCACTGTCCAGTTACTATTATAATCAAATGAAGCAACATCATCGTTATCGGTAACTAAAATAAACACCATATTTATTCATCAGTATTATTTAAAATGGAAGAAATGTTTTAACGATACTAAGTAGAACAATTTTTCAAAATGTATACAACTCACTCTTAAACGTTTATGTGTTGTTATTCATTATTATTATTATTATTATTATTATTATTATTATTATTATTATTATTGGTGGTGGTGGTGGTGGTGGTGGCGGCGATGTTGTTCTTCTTGATGATGATAATACTAATACTAATAATATATTATTATTATTATTGTTATTATTATTATTATTATTATTATTATTATTATTATTATTATTATTATTATTAAGGCAACATCAGTAAGATTAATGGTACTAGTACATGTACAACTAACAAGAATAGCATCATCAACAAATAACTTCTACAACACCAAAAACAGCAATAAATACATTTATGTATGTGAAACTATTGTTTCACAATGGTAATATGATGGTTAAAGTGAAATAAAAAAAAGTATTGATGTAGCAAACGTGGAAGAGAAGGAGTGAATTGTTCTTTTGGTAATATTCATACTATTAATAGAAAGAAATGAAGTGGAATCAGAATTAACTTTAGAAATAGAAATGCACTGGAACCTCGCCCTACATCGACGTCAGTGATTATGATTTAAATGATTTCATTGATTCTTTTCACTTCTTCGTAATTACTGAAACAATCCAAGTACAAATAATTTTTCTTATTTATTATATTAATATGATTATAATAAAAATTAGTTTCTCCGTTGCTGCAGATTTGTCTTTCATTCCTAAAAATAAGAGGAATTAATAATCCCTTTCTCTAAGGGTTTGAGTTTGTCAGATACATTTAGTAGCGTTATCGTCACAATCTCCCTCTAAAAAATATTCAAAATGGTGTATTAGCGGTCACGTGTCATTGATCATGTGGTTGCAATGAAATAAGTGTCTCTTTCAGGTCGCTAGTGGAGAAAGGGAAGCAAATCCAAAACATTGCTGGAATAAAGTCCAAGTCACTGGGTTACAACTTAAAATATAATAGTGTAGGTTTCTAAATGCGACAAAAAGGACAAAAGCTAAAAGCTGTCCTGATTATTTAGTCTTTTTATTATCTATTACATTTTGTTTCTTTATTACTGTATTTACTTATTTTCTAAATGAGTTGCTTTAACAGTTACTTAAAATACTAATGATCTAGAGTCATTTTCTTACAACTTTGATTGAGTGTTTTCGGGAGCCGCGGTTGCTCCGATCGTAAGACGTCTGACTCATAATCGTGACCCGCCCCACGCCCCAGACCACCTTGGGTCTGCTGCCTCCGTGTGTCATAGAGAAAGACACTTAGTTCCCATTTCCTGGGATGATATAGTCTAAAAATGGCAAGAAAAAGAACACCAAACATTTATGTCTTGTTTTGTGTTCATTGTGC
>CM068832.1:63106588-63184088 GCA_028554795.2 Sinohyriopsis cumingii | reverse complement strand
GCTAGATAATGTGATGGCCTTCACTAAGCCTCGAAACCCTTTCTTCCAGCTACGTTTCGATAATTTATATTCCAAGAAACCTCTGCTGGAATTGTCTCATTCGAACATTCTTCATAAAAAAGAATCATATTCAGTGACAGTTTATAATTTATTTCAGTGAGTCCGTGACTTGAATAGTATGGATTCTCTCGATATAATTTATATTTAAATATTCATTCCAATGACGGATAACAATGTTAAATATATATTTCGTACACCCACCAACCTGCTGCACTACTTCATCAAGTTTGAAGGAAAAAACATAGGTGAATTTTGCATTATTAAATGTACTGTATATTTATGATATCAATCCGATTATGCCATTCATATAAAATTTCCTCGTTTTAAATTTGTTTTCTTTAATATCTGTCATATAGCTCCGTCTTGTATGACAACACTTTGCTTTATTAAATCTGAGGAAACACAAACTCGATCCTTATGTAACAAAGGTGTCCTAATGCATACTACTACTACATGTATTGCAAAGTTTATTTAATATCGGTTAATATATATGTCGATCAACAAAACAAAATTCTACTTTTAATGCAGATCAACAAAACAAAATTCTACTTTTAATGGAGGATTTTTAAAACTGATTTTTTTCTTGACAATAAGGACAGACACTATGCATATGCAAATATAATGAGCATATGTTGATTTATATCCTTTAATTCTTTTGCTGTTACACTGCATAAAAGTAAAAAATTTAGATGACTGCTTGAAGAGGGGCCAACAAAGAGAAATACAACATTAGTATATTATCCTGGAATGAAGTATCGCGGAATAATAATAATAATACTAATAATACTAATAATAATAATAATATAACAATAATTTATTGCAACTTTTATCCCTGCGGCTGATACCACTGTCGTAACAGCTGTTAATATTAATAATACAATTACTTATTTAGTAAAGTAACATTGTCTTGAAAAGGTATCAGAACAACGAAATAATAAATCTGTATTTCTTTTAAAAGTCTTAACATTATTTAATCTGAACGTATGTATATAAAATGATTCATGCCTAAATTTAAGTATCTGCGTAGACATCAGATTGAATTATTTTTTCCATTTGCGAGTAATAAGTTCTCAACCTTTTTGTATATGGTATAGATACATAAATAACAACCCTTTATTTTATACGAGATGTCGGAAAATTTGCAGGTTTGATTCCCAAAGATGTACAAACTACTAGCGCTATGAAGAAGATATTTTCAAAAGAACATTTTGAGCAAAACTCGATCACGTCTTTCATAATATGGTGCGCACTTTAAAATATTATAGATCATATATGTCTTATACTACAGGCATTGCTAAACGATAATTTCTCATTTTATACCCATTTCGGGGACGCTCTCAGCATTTAAATATATCGGCCTGTATGGCAGATAAATATATGTATGTATGTATGTATGTATGTATGTATGTATGTATGTATGTATGTATGTATGTATGTATGTATGTATGTTTGCATGTATGTATGTGTGTGTGTGTGTGTGTGTGTGTGTGTGTGTGTGTTTTCTCAATCGATCCTCTCGTTTCCGCCAGATCCAATATGAAGCTTTCTTGGCCTGTTTCCCAATCCTGGTGACTAAATTCTTGCGGGCTAGCGCCTCCAATCCCGAGAAATCTCATGTTACGCCAAAAGCTCTGTGCTGCAAATCCTATCCCACCGATGGATTCCAGGCCCTCCATCCATTCTGCTGGCACTCTTGGATGAGTGGCTGATATTTGGCCAATATCTTCTCGTGGGCTTCTCCATTCTAGCTTCCCAAGGCACGGCCATTTCTAATAAAATCAGCTGTTTGGTACCTTCTGAACACAGTAATGTATGTCTCATGGTCAGGTGTCCCTTTAATCTGCCTGCAATTCCCAATTGTGCGTTGTTGTCGGTAGGCCTCTTACTGCAGTCTTTTGTTTCTGCATATCACCACTTTTAATTTGATGAAGTTTGGCCCAAGTTTCACTAGCTGTTTCTTTATCCTGTCTATATCAATAATGGCATCAATCACAGCAAGCACTTGGTAATGGCGTCAACGATACCGTCCGTCTGCAAGAGCTACACCGCAAGATGACAGCACATGCACTAAATAAAGTTTACAGTTTGGGTCATCATTTAGTCCCCATGTCCTTAGATTTGTTAGTAGAGGGAGAACATCATATCCTGAGCGCAAGATGATTGTCTGGGCATAAGCTCTCCGTGTGTCACTTCAAGATAGTTTCCAGGACCTCGCACCTTCTCAGCGTAGCAAATACTCCAGCTTCCTCATATGTATCAAATATACAGTCAATAACACCTACCTTTATATACAGTAACAAGCCAGGGTTCTTTACTTGACCGAGCGGGTGTCAAACCCTGTCGCGATTCCCGCCAGAAGTCATAACTTTCCCCCAAATTTTCAATGACTTCCATACTACTTCAGTTGTAAATTAGAAAGCTCGACGTGTCCGTTCTGTACATAAATGTTACTCTAATCAATGCAAGACCACAGATGTCGCAACCTGCCAAATAGCTATCAAACGCACATCTGCATGGTTTTTGTTCCTCAGGTTACCGCCGGCAGTTCGCAACTATCCCTTAAAACCGTGCGAAGAGAGAGAGAGAGAGAGAGAGAGAGAGAGAGAGAGAAATAAAAAATTAACACCAAATAGAACTGAAAGTGCTATCCCTGGATTATACAGAAGAATGGTTGATAATAGTAGGCAGAATTAATATGTTCATACAAGTTTTAGAATTTTTAATTCGTACTATAAGGAGATTCGAACCCAGGTACGCGAGTGTCTATATATATATATATATATATATATATATATATATATATATATATATATATATATATATATATATATATATATATATATATATATATATATATATATATATATATATACATATACACACAAATGAAACTAACAACGAAGTGCATCCTCAACAAGCTGTAAAAAGCTAGTTGAAACATTAAATTTAAAGGTTTCACTCCTGTAGAAATAGTCATGTTAAGTTTTGCAAACACAACAGTTTTTCTGTTTTATTTGTTCGTCTTGTCTATGTTTTGTACTTGCCTTTGAAAACGACTCATTAAATGTCGAAAGCGCTCAGGCTAGTTAGATGCTAGTTTTGCACTGTTCGTTGTCAGTTTCTTGCATTTATCTTAATCAATCCCTGACCAACGTGATCCCTTGCTGGATCCAGTGCACTTGATTTGTATATAATGCAACTGAAATGAATCCAGGTCAATCTATTATCAGTTATTCCAGTTTGGGTTTTTTTCTTGTTTAATAAAGCTTTCAGTTAGCTACCCACTACATCGACTCTAAAATGATTTAGATGATATTCATTAATGTTTTGATTTATTTAGGTAATGACGTCATACTACAAAATTTGTCACACAGTTACTGAACACTTAGCGACGCAATAACAACGCTTTGAAAAGGTGTATTTGTAATTTTGTGTGATAAACTCATTTCGCATTCATTTCCTATGGCATGCATGGCATTCGTTTAATTTATTCTCAACAGTCAGTTCATGTTAATTGCATATTTTATGAACACTATTTTAAAATCCTCAGTATGAAATTATGGAAATTATGACATGCCATTTCTGTGTCTGTGAGACAAAACGTACTTAGTGATACAAAACACTCCAGTGAGTATTTGCGATATTTGTCCGCTTTGAAATAGAAATAATAGCAACTGAAAGGCTTCATGCAAAGCTGAGTCGATCGTCTCTTTCGTATCTGATAAAGCCAAGCTTGATGGAATTATCCTTCTAAAGTGAAATTAGAAGTGACGTGTGGTTAAGGATTAAAAGTATAGGAATTAAATAAATCCCTATGATGTACAACCAGGGAAGTTTGAAATTGCAATAGTAATTATAGGATCCCTGTCGTAAATATTAACAAATTATAGGTAGACTTTAAAAGGATATAACGATTAATGGTTGCTTGTTTGATGTAAAGAAAAACATTCCGAATGGTTTGGACTACACTCCTTGATACTTTTATATCAGAATGGAGAAGATAGTTACTGTTTACAATTGTCTAAGTATTTCAATTCAACGATGACCTTTACATGTAGTAAATTTTGAGAATGTTTTCTTGTAAATACAATGCGCATTTATTCAAGGACATATAACACAAGATCTTTTTCCTGCATTCAGGAATGTTCAAATTCTTAAATTTATTAGCTAACATACATCGTACGTTTTAATCAACTGATATTTTAATTCAGCTGTTTCAATTTTTAGTTGCAATATATCCCAAGATCTTTAATCATAGAAAATTGGAAAGAGTGATTCATAATATATCATGCACAACTAGGTCATTCTATGAAAACAAATTTTCTTATAAGAACACATTCTCATGAATGGTATAATTATCAGGTCAGGGTGGCTGGGATACTTTTATAGTAGTATGTTAATTCCCTCATTTATATTTCGTCTCAGAGTTGGATCCGTGTCTTGCCAGCTGTGTTGCTGTTTGAGAACTGGAAGATATTATATTTGCAATGTATATTTCCTAAAGCACGCACATCAGATTCAAATATAGAATAGAAGTTGAAATCGTGGTAAAAGGACAAATAGTTGACGTATTTTTTTATTGAACAAATACAAAATACCAATAGAAAATAAAAACAACATAGGCCCTAAATTAAAGAAATACGAATAAAGGATTTAGTTAAAGATTCGAGTTTCTAAGACTATATGATGACTTGATGTTTCTTAACAAACATTTGCTTGAAATACGTAAATGGCTTCGAGGTTTTTGTATGTATGTATGTATGTATGTATGTATGTATGTATGTATGTATGTATGTATGTATGTATGTGTGTTTGTGTGTATGTATGTATGTATGTATGTATGTATGTATGTATGTATGTATGTATGTATGTATGTATGTATGTATGTAAGTAGTAAATGGGGGCACCCTAGCGTCAAGGGGAATTAGCATTACAAGACCCCTTGGGCAACTCTAGCGTCAAGGGAAAATTAACATGGAGAAAAATCGTGGGTCACTCTAGCGACAAGGGGAATTTAACATGGAACTATAGTGTGGGTCTGTCTAGCGACAAGGGGAAATTAACATGGGAATAGAGTTTGGGTTTGTCTAGGGACAAGGGGAATTGAATATGGGATTTTTTTTTTAAATTTAAATTTAAATTTAAATTTAAAAAAGGGGTAGGCAATGGAAAGGCTATCTCTTTTCGAGAAATATGGCTGGCCCTGAAAAGGGCCTTTGGGTTTTCTTCTTCTTCTGCTTCTAATTTCTTCTTTTTCTCCACCAAGTTCTTATTTTATCTCCAACACTCTTTCTCTTCTTCTCTTTCTTTTTCTCCTGCTCTTCTTTCTTCTTCTCTTCCTCCTCTTCTTTCTTCCTCTTCTCATTTTCTTCTTCTTTTTCAATCTTTTCGTTCCATTTGCTTATTCTTATTCTTTCCTCTTCATCCTCCTTCTCCTCCTTTATCTCTTTCATGACACCACTAATCTTGTCCTTTACCTTTTTTAAGTTATTAATTTCCATCTTTACACGATGGGGACTATAGGAATAATGGTCTTCAACCAGTCTTATTAACATCTGCTCCATCATTCCTAAGTTGTCTAAAACGTCTTGTAATGTTTGTATTTTGTCCATTTGGTTAGAAGCCATCTTCTTTTTTTATTCTTTGCAGAATGGTTTGAACGACGAATACTATGGGTTCTTATACTTAAAGCGCGTACGTGAAGGAAAACATCCCCTTAAAACGTAAAATTGATCTTACCTAGATCATGACCAAACAACGCGCGAACGTGAAGGAAAACATCCCCCTACTTTTTCATTTCATATAATAAAACCCAAACTATACTTTCTCATTTCATATAATAAAAACCCAAACTATACTCTCCACATACGCTAAGAAACAATAAACAAAATCCATAATCTACTATCCACACAATCTTACGTGAGCGCTTACAAAACCCAAACTATACTCTTCACATACGCTAAGAACAATAAACAAATCCATAATCTACTATTCACACAATCGTACGTGAGCGGGTACAAACACAAACACAAACACACAAACACAAACACACAAACACATACGCTAAGAACAATAAACTAATCCATAATCTACTATCCACACAATCGTACGTGAGCGCTTACAGAACCCTAACTATACTCTTCACCTACGCTAAGAAACAATAAAGAAACCCATAATCTACTATTCCCACAAACATACCTGAGCTCTTACAAGCACCAGCACACAAACACATACCCTCACACTATCTTAAAAAAGAGTTAGTGTTTATAATCACACTACTCTACCTACACACATTGGCAAATCGATCGTTATTTCTTTTCTAGAGTATTGGGTAGCCCTGAAAAGGGCTGTTTTTTTTTTTTTGGAACTTCATGGACACCTGGTTAATGGTGGCACCTTCCAGGCCTAGCGCCACATACACATCTTGTCCCCCAGTTACTTTTTACCTTTTTGGGGGAGAGAGCAGAGGCAGGATATGTCGCTTCAGAATCCCAATTTTCGCTCTCTGGGATTCTGAAATTTCTTCTTCTTCTCTCCTTTTCCTCCTCCTCCTCTTCTTTGTATCTTCTCTCCTCCTCTTTGTATCTTCTTTCCTCTTCTTCTTTATATCTTCTCTCCTCCTCTTCTTTGTTTCTTCTTTCCTCCTCCTCTCTTATCCTTCCCTCCTCCACAATGGCTTCCGCGGCCAGTTCATTTAATATGCGCCTGGCATATTCCAGATGCACATGAAGTTCCAACAGTTTCTCCAGTCTCGTGTTCCTTTTTGGTGTTGATCAATCAACAAGGGTAGCTGGACTGCCGAACGAGTTTCAATTTATAGTGAAAGCGCGGACGTGAAGGAAAACATCCCCTAAAAACATAAAATTGATCTTACCTACATCATGACCAAAAAACAACAACGCGCGGACCTAAAAGAAACACTCACTCACTTTTTATGCTACCCATCACTATTTTAAATTTTTTTATAAATCACTTCAATAGACTATCCACATACGCAAAGCAATCCAATCTAACCCCAAATTTACACCTCAAACACCAAAAAAAAGACATCATTTTAATCTACTATCCATACCAACTTACTTAACCACTTACAAACACAAACACACAAACACATACACTCTCACTATCAATAAAGAGTTAGTGTTTATTTTCACACTACTCTACCTACACACATTGGCAAATCGATTGTTATTTCTTTTCTAGAGTATTGGGTAGCCCTGAAAAGGGCTGTTTTTTTTTGTTTGCTATGGCATTCTTTTTAGTTTCTAAGAATGCGATGTCCTCTGAGGATAGACTTTCTGGCGATAGGTCTGCTTCTTCGGAAAGAGAAGAAGAACTCTTTGGTGTCGATACGACAATCGACAAAGCCTCTGTCAGCTTCAGGTTGCTGCTGCTGCTCTTGTTGTTGTTGTTGCTGCTGTCTCTGAAGTCTGTACTTCTCTGTCCATTCTTCTTTTTCCCTGTTCATTTCTTCTCTGAAGAGCTCTTCAATCAGGTCTTCAGTGATTTTTAACATTCTCACATTCTCTATTTCTTCTGGCTTCGGTATCAGACTGTGTCTGACCCTATGCAAATTCACGTAGGCTTCGTTGAGTTTAGCTAGTTTGGAGCACATCTTCTTAGGAGGATGAGTCGACAATAGATGGTTAGACTGGAAACAACCCGGTTCTTAAAGTTAAAGCGCGGACGTGAAGGAAAACATCCCCCACACGGTTTTTGAGTCGCAACGTTCAGTGAGTGTCATGAGAGGGATAGTAAGAAATGAGAGAGCATCAATCCAACATTCTTATAGCTAAACAAAAGACAATGGCATTTTTTTCAAAACACAACATTTTTTATTCAAAAATCACTTAACACTAAACAACAACTCTAACATTTTTAACAATAATCCAACAATATAACATCAAACAATTTTTTTCAAAACACAACATTTTTTATTCAAAAATCACTTAACACTAAACAACAACAACTCTAACATTTTTTAACAACAATGCAACACTAAAAGTTTCTCCACTAGGTAAAGAGGGATAACAGTCTTCCATGGTTTCTAGTAATCTAGGATGACTTCTCTCAAACTGTTGATTTCTATGGTATTATCGAATTCTGCATACAGGATGACGTTCACCGTTTCATCAGGGTCTCGGTCTTTAAACTGAATTTCCGCACGAATCTGGCCGAATTTTATAGGGTGGAAATGTCCCTCGTCGCTGCCTTGGTCTGGAGTGAAATCGAAATCCCACAAAGTGTAGCCTCCTGCATAATCCTCGTACGTAATACCGTGACTGGTATTGGTTCCTAACTGTCCGGTGGCTTCGTACAAGGACAAGTACGATCTCAAGTAATTCTTCTTTTTAAAGTCAGGTTCGAAAGGTCGGGTACACAAGGTCTTGCCATCGCGACTGACTTCGATTTTGGACACGCCAAAGTGTTGAAAGTAGAAAGGATTTTTTTCGGCAGCTCCGTTGAAGGCTGTATTCTCGACGATACCAACGATCAAACGTTTGGGTAACTGTCCTTGGAACAGATGATCTTCGATCATGGATCGCTGTCCCTTGGGAATGGTGAAGGTTTTCACTTCCACGCGTCGTATGGGATACTTGGCGGTCGTTCTGCTCAACGTCTGACTGATGTCGTTTCCCACTTTAGGTAACACTTCCACACGGCGTACGTAGAATCTGGCTTCTAGGATTTTGGGTTTGTAACCGTCACTATCAGCCATCAAATGGAAAGCGGCACTGCTACGATTCAGTCTCAGGCGGACATCCACCCCGTTCAGCAAATACTTTTCTTGCAACCACATGTCCAAATGCAAACGATCCATCAGTTCTAAACTTGTGTCGGCTCCCGTGATTCTCTTTCTTCGTTCTACAAATCCATCATTGTTGTCTTTCTTTTCATCAGTTTCCAATATTTCAAACTTGGTAGGTTCGTCAGCTTCCCATACCACACAGGCATTGAGATGAGTGTTCTTGGCATCTATTCCGTATGTCAAGAGATTTTCCAGGTAGGCACGATAAGGGTAAGTATCCATGCTGCTACTGACCAGTTTGTTATTCAAATACAAGTCCACTCCACTGAACAAGGAATGCATGAAATTGTTGACGGGAGCTACTGCTTCATCGTCTATAGCACCTCCAGTCTTATCTAGAATTTTGACTTTCAGGTACAAGTAACTGCTATTCAGATCGATGTAATCTTCGGGCTGTCCTTTGATTTCAAACTCGATGGGAGCGGAATCGGTCAGTGAGGAGACGGGGTGAAATTCCACCCACTGGGTTCTTGCATCGTCCTCATCGTGGGGGGCATGGCAAACAGATCCAGTTCCGTCTTGGAACAAGCGCAAGATTCTCGGTGCATCATTTTTTTGCCTCTTTTCTCAATAATCGAAAACGTCTAAGTCTCGAACGGTTCTTCTTTTCTTGGCCTTTCTCGCTTGAAGTCTGGTGAAAGGGTGTTTTCTTCGTCGTCTCTTTCTGCCTTGTCCTTGCTGAATGCCTGACTCGGTAGCGTGCAGGGCATTTATAGGTGTTTCTCGTTGGCCTAAAATGTCTTTGCCCGTTTGCAGCAAGACATTTTTGCCTGCCCTCATGAAGGCTTCTTTAGGGTTTTGTTTGTCGATGATGACATTTTGGAGAAATTCTTTACATTGCGTCAGTGCCGCATCTTTCAAGGCGTGCAATCCGCGTGTCACCATCGGTTTCAACACCGGGGCCACCGAACGAAAGGCCGATTTTAACATATCTCCTAAGCCGTGTCCTCGCTGTCGAGCAACCCCTCGGTACACTGGATACATGACTTAAGAGTCGTGAGAGAACCGTTTTCGAAAATGGAGTTTCACCGTGACTTTTCCTTTGGTGAATGGAATATTTTGTCCCAGATCTCCTTTTATAGCAATGTTGACCGTGTCCAAATACGACTTACTGACAGGCAAATAGTGAGGATGTACAAATTCGCGGTGAACGTGGTAAGTGTTTCCACCTTCCTCGTCAGTGTTCGTGGCAGAATCCACTTTGAAAGGAATGACACGCAGTAACGGTACGGAGGTGTGTCCCACCACGTTATACTCCACCACATCGGAATACACGAACATCAAATTCAGTCCTTGGTTCAGTTCTACCGGGGCACGAAATAACTTGCTAAAAGACTCGTTGTCGTAAACGATGGGTAATTCGTTTTTCTTGATCATGGTCTTTCTCATGTCCATGTCTCCGCCCAACATGTCATACAATTCAGGACAAAATAAAATGGACAGGATTTCACTCCGTTCAAATTTCATCAAGAAGCGACGAGCTGTTTTGTTGTACTCCATGGTGACATTTTTGTTGACATGCTCCAAAGCTTTCAGAAACACGACATTAAACCTGGAGGCTATGGTGCTGACCAAATGTTGACCACTAAAATAATAGCCTGGGGGAATGAACAAGTGATAGGTGGTGTACTTTTGTGTACGGGTTTTCTTGTCATATTTGACATTGCTATCCATCCACTGTTGCATTTGCTCGTCATGAACTTCCACATTAAAAAAATTTTGATTGGGAAGGACATTGAGGACTTGGGTCGGGTGAATCATTTCTACTTAAGCCACTTCCCAATGGGCTTCGTGATCTAACTGGATGGCCTGAGGTAATTTGGCCGTATAACAGCACAACGTGTTCTTGGGAAACACCTCCATGGAACTGTCACTGGGTAAAGTTAAGTAAAATTGGTTTTGGTGACTCATAATTCCAGAGTTCTGTGGCTGTCCGAGGGGTTACTGGACGTCAGAGGCGTGTCTCCGTCTAAAATGGGGTTCTGGTTGTGATTGAAGTGGTGACTGGCACTGGCACTGGACCCAAGGTTCCCGGGGTTCCCGTTCGAAGTGAATTTCAGGGAGGGATTAGGAAGCAGGTAACCGATGCAACTGCTCAATAAAATGGTCCACAATTGTTTGTCTCCTTGTTGCAAACTCAAATTGGCGATGGCTGCCCCGATGACACAATACACCACGAAGATTTGGCAGAAAAAGACGATTTGCGTTTTAGGCACACGTTCTCCACACCACATCCACAAGGGTTGTTTTTGTAAATCTTGCACAGAAGAAATAGGTGAAGGAGGAGTGGTCGACGTAGCTGCGTCTGCTGTGTGAAAGGGCATGATGGTCACTTCTTTTTATAGTCGATGACTTGCGAAGCGTCGATCCAAGAATCAAAACTGGGTGGATATCCTTTCCAACGTACTTTGACTTCTTTGACACGTCGTTTGCCCACTTTACGGGTTCTGCGTTCGAGAATGCTTTCGATGTCGTACACGTCGTCTTCTTTTTTGGTGACACGTTGTAACTCGGGCAAATAAAACGTTCCTTTGAGCACTTCTCCGTTCATGTCTTCCAATTTATAGACGGCAGGATGACGGCCATGCACTCGTCCAGTGACGCGAAACAATTCGGTCGTCCAGTTAGGTAAGTAACCTTTGTCGAAAGTGCGTTTGGTTTTGCCAATGCGCACCCAATCTCCTACGGCCAACTCTCCACTTTTCTTGGGGACAGCCCTCGTCGGGGACGTACCAAACAGGCGCTCAAACACCAACACTTCGTTGTCGGGAGTCACGTCTTGCGGGGCACGTCCGATGCTTCGATGGTAAGATTGGTTGTACGCTTGCACCAGGTGCGGTAAGATGTCGATGTACTTCAGAGTGTGGTGATGCGTAAAATATTTCCACATGCGTTCTTTCAAAGTGCGTTGAAAACGTTTCACGATGCTGGCTTTGGTTTCGGGATTCTCGGTGGTAAAAAATGAATGTCACGTTTCTTTAATTCTTTTTGGAAAGCTTGGTTCAGAAATTCGGTGCCTTTGTCCGTTTTGCCATCGAAGAGGGTGACGACCGCTTTGTTTCAACACCCGTTGCAGGGCTCGCACTAACTCGCTGCTCGATTTGGAAGTCAAGGGCACGACCCAGGCAAATTTGGAAAAGACGTCGATGACACAAAACAAATATTTGTAGCCACGATTGTAGCTGGCCAAATGAGAGACATCGGCTAAATCGGCTTGCCATTGATGATCGATGCCTTCCACTCGGGTGCGACTTCTGGCAAACTTGTGTCGAATGGGTTTGTGTAAAGTGTAGGTAGCTTGTTCTTGTAACCATCGTTGCACTTGAGGTAAACGGAGACTTTTCAGTCGAGTTTTGGCAGCACGATACAATTTTTGAACTCCTGCGTAACCTGCAGGATGGGAGGGATCGTAGTAAATGCTGGCTAAGACTTTTTCCATTTTTTTTTGTGTTGGTTGGTGTGTTAATAAGACACCCACTCTTGGAGGATGCTACTCTTTTTCTCTTGGGGTATTTTCTTGGATTGCAATGCTTTGCGTGTGCGGCCAGCAATAGGTGTCGAAGAGGAGAAGGATGTCTGAGCGGGGGATATCGGTTCTTGTTTCACTTCTGTCTTCACTTCTGTCTTCACTTTCTTTTTCTCTTGTGAGGAAGAAGGGGTGGCCATCATCTTTTTAATCCATCCAATTCTGGAGGTAGGTGGTGTTGTTAACTTGCGTACTTTTTGTGGTGGAGTTTGAAACCCTTCCTCTTCTTCTCCTTTTTCTGTCTTGGTCACGGGTACTGGTGGTACTGGTACTGGTACTGGTGATGGTGCTGGACTTTTCATCAAGGTCTTAAAATCTTTCAGAGTGGGTAGAGCTGTTTCGTCTAAAGCTTTCTGGTGAAAGAGTTGCAGTCGTTGCAAGAGTTGACCGTACTTTTGCGATTTTTCTGTTTCGGACAAATCTTGGCGATTCATCAAGGACTGCAATTCGTGTTGTAACTGGGACATCTCGCTCAAATGGGGATTGGGAGGTAAATGCGGGGTGTGTTGTTCTTGCCACCGATGGTATTCCATCCATCGTTTGTAAGGCACTAAAGCTAGTTTTCGTCCTTCCATGGGGTTGTCAGGGGCTCGATTCTGAGATCTTGGAACTTCCGAGGCCTTTTTATCTTGCTCCCACCAGTCCTCCCAACATGGTTCCCAAGACTCCTTTCAGTATGGGGCCTAACAAGAGAGGTAAAATACCTCCACGTTGCACTAACATCTTCTTTTTTTGACGAATGGGAATTTTCTTTTGAACCATTTGGCGAAGAACGTGACGATGTTTGCCTAAGCATTGTTTCTGATGTTTGGACAAAGGGATCGTGCCTTTCAAAACGTTCAAACAACATTCGCACACGGCATCGATGACCTCTTTGGAGGCTGTTTGAATGAGTTTTTTTCGTAGGGGTGGAGAAGCGTTGGACAGGACAGATAACATGTCCCCATGTTTGGCTAAACGTGGTGGCAGTCCTTTCCTTTTCTTTCCTTGGGGTTTTCTGGAGGGTGACATTTTTGAGTCTTCAGGAGCACCAAAAAACACTGATACCGGACTTGGTCACAGGCCTTTTTTATACTGGAACGCGTCGCCACTGATTGTCTTTACGTCGTATTAGTTTGAGGACAGGCATGACACGTCGTGCAGGGGTACGTAACGGACTAAATATTCGTGTCCCAAGTCCACGATGTGGTGACAAATGTGACATTTTTTCTTTCCTCGACATACGTGTGCCTTGGTACTATTGGTACGTATGCCTTGTCCACACGTAGGGCACAATCTCAGGAGTTGACAAGCACATTTCTTCTGTGAACCTTGTGTTTTCAAATGTTGCTGGTAACAGGTAGGGCTGACAAACGTGCGCAGACAAGTTGAACAAGGCACTGGTTCTTCGCTCAGACAGGGTGGAGAGGCCAAACATCCTGGGCATTTCCATCCACAAGACTTGTGTTGCTCTCGATTGTTATAACCATAATCACATTTCTCACAATAATAACTGTATCCCAGGAATCCAGTGATACTGGTAATGGTATCGAAATGTTCATCGTGATAATAGACATGAATGTATTTTCCGTCCTTAAAATCTTGGCCTCGAAACAACAGAGTTCCACGCATTTCTTGAGGGTGCACTTTCAAGGTGTAGCGTGGAGCTAGGGCATCTTGCAATTTTTGCATCTCAGGAATGCCACAGGGTGTGTCTTTGGACAGTCCGGCTTGTTGTAACAGGAGTTCTGCTTCATTTCGTTGTTTGGCTCGATCGGATTGTTGAATAGTTTTCCAGGTTCTTTTCCATTCTACCGTTTCGTTCTTGTTGGCATAGGTTCGTCCCACCACGATGGCACGGGCTAAACATATCTGGTCTTGAGGGTTGTGAATTCGGACGAGACTTGTTTTGGTGTTGCGAAGGTTGTCCACCAATAACATCTTTTTGCGTCCTGTCCCTTGAGGAAGAGAGACGTGGGCCATTTTCAGAGTGGCTTTACCATCGGTGATGTCAAACTGGTCATTAGATTGTTGTACGTGTTGAATCTTGTCCATGATTTTGGAAGGGGTTAGTTCTGCGGGTCTGCTAAACTCGATCCAAACAGGGGATTTCAAACCGTCGTGATCTATGGATAGTGTCAAGCGATCGTCTTCTTTGGGTTGACATTGTCGCTTGAGTGAGGTGAGCAAAGAATCCCACATCTCGGTGATAAACCCTTCTGCTTTCTCCAAGGGTACGTCGGCCTTGAAATCTTTAAACTTCACCGTGTAGGTGTAAGCCGTGGTTCTAAATTTTCTAGAGGAGCGCTTTTCCGTCTCTCGAATGGAATAGTACTTTTCAGGGTTGACTAAGGGTGGTGAACTTGGTTTAGAGGGTTCGGATTCTGGTTCACTCATGTCCTCTTCAAAATCACTGGCATGAATTTGTGCCAAGATTTCAGCCCTGGTACGAGGCGATAGATCACGTTTCTGCCTCTTACTTTCTTCTTCTTCTTTCTTCTCGAATGAATAGGATCGTTTCATCTTGAGTGCAAAACGTCAAATGACTCAAGTTCAAACACCATAGACTAATTTATAGTCATGGCAAACCAGCGTATATAAAAAGGGTGTGTCTTGTCCTTTCACTATTCATTTCACTCTCAAACCGAGGAGAATAATGGAAGAGACTAGCCAAATCGAACGTTTCGTCAGAGCTTTGCGAGGGGTCATTAGAAAATTCTCTTCAGACCAGCCGACAGACTACTCTCCTTCCTTTCGAGATAAGAGTCAGGATACTTGCTATATCTGTCAGAAGAAAGGGCACTGGTCTTCAGAGTGTCCAGACGGTCAAAAAAGAAAAAAAACAGGGGCTAAAAAAGACAAAAGTCAAGATACCTGTTATTATTGTAAAGAAAAAGGACATTGGTCTCCAGATTGCCCAAAAAAGAAACAAGAGGAGTCAGAAGAAAAGAAGGATTCTTCAGAAGAAGAGAGGGATTCTTCGGAAGAAGAGAGGGATTCTTCGAAAGAAGAGAGGGATTCTTCAGAGGAAGAAAGAAGACAATTCTATTTAAAAGAAGCAAAGAAACAGGAGAAGAAAAGAAGAAGGGAAGAAAATGAGGAAAAAACGGTGAAGAAATTCAAAAAACAGAGAGACTAAACAAGGAGAAAGAAGAAGTCAATGAACTTTTAATTAAAGTGTTGTGCTGTGATTTGGATTGTAAAAAATGGATAAAAGAATACATGAATGATATAAGGTAAGTGTCTTTGAGTTTTGATTTTAAAATAAGAAGCTACACTCACGCACTCATACACAGACACGTACTATAAGGGTAAAATGGGTGGGGTTTATTTTTGAGTTATTGGCAAATTGAAATTGTATTTCTTTTCGAGAAATGTGGGTGGCCCTGAAAAGGGCCTTTTTATTTTGGTGTAAGGGTGAGTTTAACCAATCAACTTTAACTGCCTTAAGCCTTTGCCACGGCCAAGGCCTACTTCTGATGATTGGGTTGAAATCACTAAGGGTGGTACGATAGGCTTAGTCACAGGGTTGGCGTGTTTAGCTCGGGAAGGTCGTATTCTCTTCGGTCGTGATAAAGAAGTCTGATACATTTGTTTCAGACTTCTTAACTCCGCTAAAATATCCAACAGTACCGTAGCCGTTTGATTTTCACCCTCTTGTTTCTTTGCTGCTACTTCTTCTTGCTGTTGTTGCTGTTGATTTTTTCTTACCTCTTCTTGTTGCTGTTGCTGTTGCTGTAGGAGAAAAGCTTGTTCCGCTTCCTTTTGTCGTTGCATAAATTTCTCCAATTCTTCTTTCTGTCTCTGTCTAAAATTCTCCACTTGCGGTAATGAAGAAGGTAACGAAGGTTCCGGAACAAATTCTTGCGAGGAGAGAAAATCCACAAAATCCCAATTCACCTCTTCTGAAAGTAAGTCCGGGTTCCCTTGGGCAGTCTCCCCTGCTGGTGCACCCCAATGGATCGTTTTCTGAGTTTCCGTCATGTTGAATCACTGTCGCATAGATTGACTGCACACAAGCGCTAACGAATCTATATAGACCACGTGACGTCACAGACTGCTCTCTTCGGATTGGATGCGAGCTGACTGAATTTTGTAACGCGTGTTCGGATTGGTGAATGAATTCAATCCGTTTCAATCCTTCCTGTACCTATAAATAAGCGCAGTTCACTGCATTGATTCACCTATTCTCGTCGCTTCAAGATGTGGACCACAGTTGAGTCATCCACCCTTGTGTCTTCCATGATGTTTAGGACGGACATGCTCATGTATGTCAGGTCCAAGTGGACTGTCGTTGATAGGATAGATACTAGTCAATGGATGAGGAGAGTTTACATAGAAAGACAAGGATGTCTC
The DNA here is from genome assembly GCA_028554795.2 of Sinohyriopsis cumingii. Taxonomy (NCBI): domain Eukaryota; kingdom Metazoa; phylum Mollusca; class Bivalvia; order Unionida; family Unionidae; genus Sinohyriopsis; species Sinohyriopsis cumingii. Next base: position 63,167,358 of record CM068832.1, on the reverse strand, counting down.
AAGATGGTACTTGTGTATGGACCGGCAGTTAGAAGGAGTTTAAGAAGAAGAAGAAGAAGATGTGACAGATGCCATCTATGTTAATATTAATATTAACATAAACCCAAAGGCCCTTTTCAGGGCCAGCCATATTTCTCGAAAAGAGATAGCCGTTCCATTGCCTACCCCTTTTTTTAAATTTAAATTTAAATTTAAATTTAAAAAAAAAATCCCATATTCAATTCCCCTTGTCCCTAGACAAACCCAAACTCTATTCCCTTGTTAATTTCCCCTTGTCGCTAGACAGACCCACACTATAGTTCCATGTTAAATTCCCCTTGTCACTAGAGTGACCCACGATTTTTCTCCATGTTAATTTCCCTTGACGCTAATCTGACCCACGATTTTTCTCCATGTTAATTTTCCCCTGACGCTAGAGTTGCCCAAGGGGTCTTGTAATGCTAATTCCCATAGAGGCAAGGGTGCCCCCATTTACTACTTATGTATGTATGTATGTATGTATGTATGTATGTATGTATGTATGTATGTATGTATGTATGTATGTATGTATGTGTGTGTCTCTGTGTGTGTATGTGTGTATGAATGTATGTATGTATGTGCGTGCGTGCGTGCGTGCGTGCGTGCGTGCGTGTGTGTATGTATGTATGTATGTATGTATGTATGTATGTATGTATGTATGTATGTATGTATGTATGTATGTATGTATGTATGTATGTATGTATGTATGTATGTATGTATGTGTGTATGTATGTATGTATGTATGTACGAGATTACTAACAAGCTAATGTCAAGGAATAAATCTACACCACTTCCAACTACCTTTTCTCCAGTCGACCTTCCGGACAAGTTTGCAAATTTCTTCCGTGACAAGGTACAAACCATCAGAGATAAGCTTGACACCACAATTTCAGTTGACTCGTCGTCACCATACAGTTGGGATACAGAATCTGAGCGGCAACCATTAGCAGCATTTGAACCTGTCTCTATGGATTTCGGACGTTCAATCCTGATGAAGAGTGCACCAGTGTCATGTGAACTTGATCCAATTCCAACATCACTGCTGCTTGAGTGCTTAGATCCAATATTGCCTTCACTAATGATGTTATTAATACCTCTCTCTCATCCGGGGAATTCCCATCATTTTTCAAAACTACCATTGTAAAGCTTTTGCAGAAGAAACCAGAAACCAACACTAGACCATAACGATTTAAAGAACTACCGCCCAGTTTCTAATCTCCCATTTATATGAAAAATCTTAGAAAAGATTGTTCTATCCCAGCTTGTATCTCATCTAAATTCAAACAGTTTTTTTTAACAATGTACAATCTGCATATCGCCCTTGCCACAGTACTGAAACTACTCTTCTAAAAGTAGTTAATGACATTCTCTCTGCGTTGGATAGCGGAAAGATTACAGTCCTCATCCTCATTGATTTGTCTGCATCATTTGACACAATAGACCATGATATATTACTTCATCGTCTCCAGCACGTATTTGGCAAAATACAGCTTTATTATGGTTCAAGTCCTACTTGGTCAACAGGACATAAATTGTATCTGCAAATAGAATACACTCCAGCCCAGTTGATCTATGTTGTGGTGTTCGAAAGGGGTCTTTCTTGGACCAGTTCTCTTCATTCTGTACACTCAGTCGCTGTCAAGTGTCAAATATCATCATCCAGTGTCTCACCAATTGTACGCTGATGACACCCAAACATGCAAATCTAGCCACCCAGCTGAAGCTGATGCTACCATCCAAGGTGTACAGAGGTGCATTTCTGATGTGAAATCATGGATGACATGTAACAAGCTGCAAATGAATGATGATAAAACTGAGGCCATTCTGATCCCAACACAAAGATTTTCTCATTCACATCCTTTTCCTCAAACAATAAATATCAGCAACACCAAAATTAAATTCACACAATCAGTACGAAACCTAGGTGTTGCTCTGGACAGTACTCTCACATTGTACCAACATGTCATAAACATATGCAAGGCTGCATATCTTGAGATGAGACGCATCAGCTCAATTCGCAAATATCTTTCAGTTGATGCCACTAAAACACTTGTGTGTCCATTAGTACTTTCAAGACTGGACTATTGTAACTCAGTTCTGTCTGGTTCATCTCAATATCTGCTCCAGAAACTTCAAAAAGTTCAAAACACAGCTGCTCGGATCATACCACCATCAGAGCACACCTCCCCGCTACTCTGAACCCTACACTGGCTATCCATTCGATCCAGGATCAAACACAAAATTTGATCTCTGTGCTACGTTTCACTGTCGGACTCTAGTCCAACATACCTATCCGACCTCACCCATGTGTACACACCAGCAAGATACTTACGCTCCTCTTCTGACAATCGTATTCTCATTGTTCCCACTATGAAAACAAAGTCATATGGACAGCGTTCTTTTGCATACCAGGGCCCAGCAAGGTGGAATGAATTGCCCACTGAACTTAGACACAAAGACACAGTGATCACATTCAAGAGGGCTCTCAAAACTCACTTATTTCAACTGCAAGAACAAACTTAAAGACCTAATAATGTTTCCTACCTTAAATATTCTCAGCCTTTTTTATATTAATATTTTCTCATGTCATGGTGTTTGTTTTTGTAATCATATTATGATATGTTTTTTTATCTTACAGGTGTTGTCTAATGTTGTAAAGCGCTTAGAGCTTCTAAAGATTAGGCGCTATACAAAGTCCTCATTATTATGTATGTATGTATGTATGTATGTATGTATGTATGTATAATAAAATACGGATATATATATATATATATATATATATATATATATATATATATATATATATATATATATATATATATATATATATATATATATATATATATATATATATATATATATATATATATATATATATATATATATTTATATAGTTTTCCTACAAAGCATTTTCGTATTTGATTTTCTAGTCTCTTGACATTAAATTTTACTTCAGAGCTCTCAAAGTTTTCAACATCCATTACACCTTAGTGATGCCCATAAACAGGTCGGATGCTTGCATTTTTTAGTGAGAGGAATTTTTAAAATATTTTGTTAATATTTCTGAATTGGAGATTTTAAATATATTATCTTGTGATATCTCCTTAATCATTAAAACAATTTTCATGTCTAGACATATGCAGGTGTGTTTTCAATTGAAACAAGTGACTAGATAAAGTGGTATTTTGAAGAAAAATATTTATACTCAAATATTCAAAACAACAAGGAAGTCATCGGACTTTGAACTGCTTTAAACCCAAAATATATATATATATAAAATATGGTATCATGTTATATCTCCCAAATTATTAAAGAGATTCTTTCCGATCAGGTTTGCAGAGACAATGTAGTTGGTCTTGAGACTTAGATAATACATAATGTAATTGGCCTTAATACTAGTCTTTTGAACAGTGTGACAGAAACAGATTCATTTCCATTACAAGAATCGATGATTGTATTGATAAGATCGGAAATGCCAAGTATGTCACATTTGACCTTCTGAACGGATTTTGGCAAATTCCACTAACGGAAAGAGCAAAGGCAATTTCGGCATTCGTGACTCCAGATGGACTTTATCAATATAAAGCGATGCCGTTTGGGATGAAAGGGTCGCCGAGTACTCTTCAACGTCTAATGAATATGATTACCTCTGGTCCAGATCATTGGCATGCTTACATCAATGATGTCATCATCTACAACGACACCTGGAAAGAAAATTTAGTGACATTTCGGAAATTCTTTGACAGACTCACAGACGCAAGTTTGACAATTAATTTATCCAAAAGTGAGTTATGTCGTGCTATTGGAAATTTTCTAGAACATATCGTGGGCATGGACAAGTTAAACCTATAGATGCTAAGGTCATTGCTCTCTCTGAATTCCCTGTGCTCTGCGATTTTTAGGTATGGCTGGATACTATTGGAAATTTTGTTCCAATTTTTCTATAATTGCTGAATCCCTGACAAATGTATTGAGCAAGAAAAACAAGTTCCTTTGGACTGAAAAATGTCAAGAGGCTTTTGACAAGTCAAAAGCCATGATTAAAAGCGTGCCAGTTCTTACCGCTCCAAATTTCAGCCAATCATTTAAATTGTCCGTTGATGCAAGTGATGTTGGGATTGGAGCAGTTTTTATTCAAAAAGATGAAAATTGTATTGATCGTCCAGTGTGCTGATCGTCCAGTGTGCTATTGTTCTAAGAAATTAAATTAGCACCAACGAAATTATTCAACAATTGAGAAGGAATGTTTGACTTTGATATTGGCATTACAACATTTTGAAGTTTACCTTAGATCAGCTCCTTCTTCGATTGTTGTTTTTGTAACAAAATAACCGGGTGCGATTTCAGATTTACAACAGAACACATTTGATGGTGATACAAATACAATATTTAATAACGAACGACTTGAATGAGCAATTAATTATGATTAATATGTGTGTGTATATGATCCAAATATTTGATCAACTAACATAAAACGCACATACGTAATAATGAAAATAAAAATAAATAACCTTACACAATACAATGACATAGGGTGAATGATTCACAGTGATTTCACAACGATTTTCTCACTTACTAAAATGTATTCACTCAAATAGTGAAATTATGTCAACAAAAGGGACAGATATACAAATTACCTTCACAGTCCTAAAAAGACACTGGGTTTTACAAAGCCCCCCAAATTAGCCCACATCTAAAAAGTCACATGTATGGAGTTACACACTCCGTTACCGGCACACTCGGCTGCCAGTGACACTGGCTAATCAAGCCGTCAGTATTCCAGGATGGTCAATCAAGCAGTCAGTGCCAACCAATCTCGGTCGGCAACGCCCTATCGCCTGCTACTCGACAAGCAACACTGTTTGTTTGGCTCTACGGCTGCTATGGTTCAGCTTCACAGCTGTTATGGTCGACTCGGGTCAGTTCGACCACGCCGACCACTCCGACCACTCTAGTCATTCTGTGACCACACGAGTCAGCTCTACAGCTGAAGATGTGCATGTCCTTAAAGTAGACCGCTCACTGACAAGACGTTCCGTAATTTGAAGATTTATTCTTACGGTGAGACATTTATACACAGACGAAGTAGTCATACATTGTATGTGCGCTGGAAGCATTCGGTTTTTCTCATTGAAAGCACTTCGCACGTTCGGCATATGATGAACCGAACTTACTATTTCGAAATATTTTACAATATACACATATCACCCCCAGGTATCGTTCTACACAACAAAAAAAAACGAAACCCGAGTACATGTATTACATAAATAAAAGGATTTATACAATTCCGTGACAGTGTTTAGTGATCTCAATCCCCTTACTTTCATTGGCAATATGAAGAAAAGAACCAGAGACTACTAAGGTGGAGTTTGTTCTTATAAAAAATCTTGACATCGAGCACATCAAGGGAAAATATAATTTAATAGCAGATGCACTTTCCCAAGTGTAGAAATATATATTTCATGTACACTGTGCATGATTCATCAGTGTTCTTTTTATGTTTTTCTTTAACCTCCTGTATATTCAATATATGGTAAAAAGAAAGCTTTATCATATAAATCTTTCTTCTTCTTTATAAGGTAAGTGCTTCGTATTTCTGATTTAATGCATATTTATTTTAATTTTATTGCTTGTTGTCAGCTTTAAAAATGATTTTTATTGTACATGTTACTATAATATAATCTTGTTTACGAGATTTTAATTTTTTTCTCCAGAAAATAGTTTGACCTTTACTAATTCATTTGTAAACACATACATCTGGCCTAGTTCTTGACCTTAATTCAAAATTAGTAACAGTCACGTGAACAAGTTCTTTTTTTATTTATTTTTATTGTGGGAATAATAAGGGTGAGATCCAGGCTGTGCTGGATACATTACCTTCGACTTGTAAAAAGTTTATAATGAATTAAGTGAAATGATTGTTTTTTTTATCTTGGTCATACTGGGACTACGTGATGTTGTTATATGTAATCATGATCACACGACCCCCTATTTCGCAATTCAGGCATTTCCTAAACTGCGTATTGATTAGTATGAATAGTGATGTTTTGAGAGTGATCTCTCATGATGGGCTTAAAACACTTGGTGTCAAAGTGTTGTTTTGTTGTGTAAGTTTATAGTTACTTTAATGTTTATTCGAATTATTTCGATTCAAAATGATTAATTCATTTTTTGTCTGGAAATAAATGTGTGTTCATACAGAATTCTTGAACAAAGACATTTCTTAAAAATTTTATTCGGATTTCCAACACTGGGATGTTATTTCTTGTTTCTACAATTAACTGTAGACAACAACACTGTACCAGTTACAGCATACGCCATCGCCTTCCATCTTGGATTCTTCGTCGGGACTCGAACTTAAAATCATTAGAACATTTCATTATTAGGACTTTTATAACTTTTTTCGCGTATTATTCCTGGATTATTTTTGGATTTGATTCTTAAGACCGTAAGTTCTTCCTTTTTCATTTTTACAGTATTTTTCCAGGGAAATAAATAATTTCTAAAAATTTTCAAAGCTTGTTGCTTTCACTTTTTCTTGTGTGTAATGCCCCACTCTTTATAAAGGGTGAGGGTTGATTGGAGGATTGTACTTTTTTTCAAGGTGTCTGCTTTATTCGGTTCTCGTTATCTAGGAGATGTTCGCCCTCGATGCTATTGCCCGGATCGAGCAAACTTACAGGCAGAATAAACAGAGATCTGAGCAGATATATATAACAAAATAACTTGAGCCCCCGATCCAAATTTAAGCAAGTACATAAACAATGGTGACAATACAATACATTAGGAAGATACGCTTCCTTTTGGAATAAATCTTTCACCCAATTCGAAACACAACAAATATAGTTCTAAAAATCGCGGATCTGTTTTAGAATTAGTTCATCGTACGATGGAGTGAACAATCGAAGTCAATGCCTTGTACAATTGCATAACCTCTGATTTCAATGTAGCTGATCTCTGTCCTTTCGCCTTTTCTTTTCCTTCCTTTTCCTTTTTCTCCGAGCTTTCTACTGTTTCGCCTTCCTTCCGCCCTCAAACTTTGTGTGGGTAGGTGGATTTATAAGCATGTAGATACACAGATTCTTGGATACGTCAGTGCGTAGGATACGTATGGAAATATGTCTGAAGAGCTATTTTCCCCTTTGAAAACAAACAAAGAACAACATAAATTTTCTGTCGGTTATGCTACTGGGGATAGATCAGTACTGCCCTCTCGTTATCAGATCTTACGATCGGTATTGAACAGATACCAGAGCTATTAGTCGGTCCAAGCCTAGCAGATCAAAATAGACCTAGTTTTAAAAGATTCGTGTACTTCCTGATGGCTAATTCATCACTTCGCATTAGCACACGAAAAGTTTCGTTCTATACTCAATTATACCAATGAATGAATGAAATTCATTATACAGCTGAACTAAGCTATTTCAGTGATTATGCACATTCAAGTCTTTATCATACTTGAAATCATCTAAGATCAGTTAATTCATACGGATCTCGTAACTCATATCAGCTAAAGTAATACGTATAATTCTTAGAACCTATTTACTATAAAAACAAGACGACTAATTCAAACAATTCATCAAACTCAACAATTATACTCATATCAAGAGAATTGATCAACGAATTTAAACAAATAAATTCATGCACATATTATCAAATAATTCAAGCAAATTATTACATTGGTATCAACGAATCTCATGAATTTGACGCAAATACCTTTGTTCTTTCAAGCGTTTCTCGCTTCTACCGCCAAAATTGTCGTTCGACCTTTCAGACATCCGATCCCTTGGACAAACTTTTTATGAGAGAATTTCTTCCAATTTGACTCTCGGTCTCCTATACCTTTACTCTTGCAGCAAAGCTTAGACCAATTCGATTTTTCGATGGGGGAATATTTACAGCTTGGGAATTTTGAGTGGGAAACACACCCTTTATTTAGCGTAACAAACCAGGATGAAATATCTTTACCGCCTTTTATAACTAGACGTCAAAAACTGGGTCACATTAACATCCTTTAGAGAATAACGGTTCTATAGTATTTCAATTTTGACAGTTTCGATATGAAATCGAGGTTAACCCTGTCCCTAATAGTCCGTCTAGCGGTTAAGTAAACGAATGCTTATTTTTCAACTCTATACCACTACCGAACAGGTATTAGAAATCGTTGCAGTATAGCGATTTAACAAGCGCATGTCTCCATACATCTAATTAATTGTTATCTTGCCCAAACTAACGTGCTTTGCGTAGATCAACAGAATTTTGCTCCCTCACAATGTGTTACTGTTTATTTGAGCTTAAACACGGAGAATAAGAGTAGATGTGCACATGCCTTGAACTTTAATTTATAATGATAATTCGTAAATCGACATTCCTCAATCTCGCGTCAGCCATCACTATCAGCAAAGTCTGGGTAGTTGGTGCTGGAGTTGGACCCGCGCAGATGTTATAGTGAAAAACATGTCCACGACCGACTGCTTTGCAAAGTCGAGGTTTTCCGGACTGAGCAAGTAGATTTGGTATTGTATGGGTATATACTACTGTCGGTGTACGTGGGCCAAGTTGTAGGTCGCATAATCCATAGGGATTTCCTAGGTTGGCTTCTGATGGTCGCTGATGTGCAGTCTCACTTCCCTGACATCATGCTTTACAAACACTACCATGGCGTTCTCCTGGTCATTCTCCGACACTGCGAATTGTAGGACTACGAGAACGTGCTGTGTCACAGCGATGCCTCCCTCAGCATTGATCTGCCAAACCGCAATTTTCTCGATGAACGTGATCATGGCCTGGAAGAGCATGGTACTGTGACCTACCTTTATTTTGACCTCAAGCGTTGGCATAATAACCAGGGTGAGCTCCGAGAACATGCTCTTTCGTTTGTCCTCTGCAGCCGAGGAAAAGGTGGCATGTGTTTTTGCGAGTCCGCGATGCAGTATACATGTCGACAAAGATGACTTTGCGCAAGTTCCTTCAGAACGCATAGGTTGTTAGTATGCATGATGACACAGGCGAAGTTGCTGTGCGTATCCAGATGTCCTTTCTGCTGAGCGAAGCCTGTAATGAGGTTGACAATGATAGAGTACAACATTTGACAGAGGGCGAACACTGCTGATTTTGCCACGGGTATCATATATTAAATGGGGCATATTCTGCATTGATGTGGCTTTCCTCACAACAATTATCATTGGCCCCTCGCTGAAAGCCTAACCGTTGCCTTAGCGGCCCAAGTTCAGAACGGTCGTGGCGCTGTCGATGTGATCCAGGCAGCACGTTGTCGGTATCGGTGAAGTGCAGCTGCACTATAACGCATCTTTAAGTGGTTATTATAAATATCACTCATCAAATAGTTCCAAATCTCCAGGACAGCCTGTCCTGTTTAGATAGGGCGATTAAGATTAAGTTTGGCTTTGGTGAATGGTAAAGTCACAATGTTATCCTCGAAGATCATATGGTTCTTAAATGCCTTGTAGGCATTGCAGTTTGTGCTCTTGATTCCTGGATCGAATCCAAACTTCGCGTGTGTGCTACCGCAGATTTTCCATGGTCTCGCCTAGGACGGAATTATTGAGCAGCTAACTGTTTCCTTATCAGACATAATTGTGGCCTCAACCCGAAAGTCTGTGATCGTTTGCAGGTGCCATCCACTGGCTATGGTTAAACTGTAATTCTCGCTAAATCTTAGTAACCCCAGTGTTTGTAAAGAGCTGAAGACTTCTCCGATGAATGACGTATCGCTCCTTCTTCGGCATATTAATTACGAGCTTCCTACATACGGTGTGACTACCATCCAGCTTGTTCACTAAACAGTGCTAGTAGGACGATAGCCATTCTTTCAGAATAATGATAGACAAGGGCTAGATGACATTCAATGTGAGCGTCGTTCAGCTCATCGGATAATCCAAGTCAGCTTCAAATAATCGTCCATGTAAACATTTGAGAATATACTATTTATATCAATGTTTTCTTGCTCGACCCAGCGATGACCGACCATTTGTATGCTCTGCATCATGGCTCAAGCATAAAATTACTGCACTAAAGATAGACACGTGGAGTTATTGGCCTTTGCATATCAATTAACATCGAATAACCACATCGATTTGCGCTCTCAATAAATATACGTATATAATTCAATGTCTGTCAACAATTGAAGCTCTGCGTCTGTACATGTGTGAGCAGAGATTCTCTGAGTTGCTAAAGTAGAGTGAGGGTCGATGACGCACGTCTTTACAAAGGTGATCCGAAGGGACCCTAAAATGTGCGAAGAGAAGACGTCCGTCTTGAGGTAATGGTCTTAACAGTCTCCCATCAATTTTCAGCAGCTGCGGCTGTGATATCCTATAGTGTACTAAGAATGTCTAAAAGAAATATCGCTGATGGTGGCAATTGGCTGCCGCTAATGGCTGGCATATGAGTGACTATCTATACTACTGCATCTGACATTTTATACTAAATAGGCGAATATAAATGTCAGACAAAGAAATGTACTTTGATGGGCATTGGCTATGATTTCGATAAGGACGATTTTATACTTGCGGCGGGTCTTTAGTTCTATTGTTCACAGCTTGTCGGCCTGGAAATCATCTCCACAACTATTGTGCATATACATTGGATGGCAAGAGTGCTTGCTCCACATTTCAAACCGGCCAAAAGTAGGTTCCTCTCTCTATTTCTGTGAGTATGACGGGATCGGCGCAGTAAGTGTTAAAATATTTTCTTTCTGCCCCAGGGAGTTGTGGGACCTGATGACAGCTAGGCGCAAGTTTGAGATCGGTTGTGGCCCTTTTTTATTTTAGTATATCATAGGAAACTGCATCCTCAATTGGTGTGTCGTTGATCATTATATTAATCTTCTTTGCCGTTATCGAGTCAACTAGGACCTATAATCCTAACAAGCGTTTATATCCAAGATATGTAAACTTTTCGCTCTTGAAAATGCATCATAAGAGATCTTCTGTTGTGGAGAGTAGCGATATTTATCCCATGCATACCGTACCCCTTCCGTGGGTATCTCGCATATATCAGCAATTACTTGTCGTCCGGCTTCAAACAACGATAGCTTCTGATTAACAATCTATTTATGCTCATTTAGTGTAATGTAAGTTCCCCATAGACTCATGACTTCTCTAACTAGTACTATTATCATGTGCAGTGCGTGCTCAGCCATTAACAGCGTCATCATCAGCAAGGTGCAGAGCCTACAGTCCCACTGCAGGGAACGTTGTCAGCGGACAGTTGTTCACAATGTGTGACATGGTTTTAGATCTCCACAAAAAGAAGAGTTAGTGGCCTGGCCTCATCGAACAAGGTTGTCTACACAACGACCCTGTCCGGTCCAAAAGAGGTTCATGATGGTCAACAGATAACGTGGAAGGTTGAAGCCAGGAGGGCAGACAGATAGTTCAGCTACGAGGGAGTGTTTTACAACATCTGTTGAAGACTACTCGACACCCCATCCGCAATAGCTGTCATATCCTCCTGCAACGAACCTAACCACATTGGGCGTCTCGAAGTCAAGCGAACTGCTAGATGTGAGGTGATGTCCATGTACAGTGGAAGTTTCGTAATGACATAGACCATAGCCAAAACTTGTGTGGTTGCTTCCTGGTAACGCAGATGTGGAGTAGAAATGTTGTTGAGAACCAGCAGCCATGGTACAGGAGTAGGAAGCAGTTTTCCGGAGATTAGGCGCATTGTCGTGTTGAGCAGGACATCAATTAACTTGGTGTGGGATGATCGACCCCAGACAGAAGCGCAATACTCGGCAGTCAAATAACAGCGCGCCAGGTCTCTCATTGGTGTGTTGACAATAGTCGCGCACACTTCCAATACGGTCATTTTACAGTTTTCATAATTGTATTTACTTATTAGAAAACCGAGAGGAAACCCTTTTGGAAAATATGATGTTCGTGCCTTGTATTATAATTTGATATATAAACTAAACAACGTAAACTAAGAACAAATTATAGCAAACAAAACTATATATATATATATATATATATATATATATATATATATATATATATATATATATATATATATATATATATATATATATATATTTATGGCTCATCAATTTCTAGGTCAATACAAATGTTGTCCGTATCACCGTATCAGCAACAAGCTGAAATAAACTAGTTGAAACATAATAAAGTTAAAAGGTTTCATTCCTGTAGAAACAGCCATGTACAGTTTTGCAAACATAACCGTTTTTCTGTTTTATTTGTTTGTCTTGTCTGTGTTTTGTAATTGCTTTTGAACAAAGACTCATTAAAGAGTCGAAAGCGCTCACCCTAGCAATATATACAAGTTTCGCACTGTCCGTTGTCAGTTTATTGTATTTATCTTAATCAATCCCTGACACACGTGATCCCTTGCTGAATCCAGTGCACTCGAAAGGATCGTTATTAGGCATATATATATATATATATATATATATATATATATATATATATATATATATATATATATATATATATATATATATATATATATATATTTTCTTTTTTTATTTTTCTTGTTACGCATTATGAATAATTGTAGTACAGTATGGTCAAAGAGATAATTCGATAGTGTGTTGGTAATTAAAATTATGATATCAAGAGTTATTTCCCTTGATGACTGTTATTTTTGGACTTAAAACAACTTATGCAAATATACTTACACCGTGAACATAACCTTTGGCACGTGTGTGTAACAACTTGAGAAAGTCTAACATTTTGCTATAGTGAGGACACGTCCAAAGTATAACACAGTGACATAATGCAAATTGTTAAGATGATTTTAAGTTGCATGCACAGTGCACATATCCAGTCGTGCAATACATATACAAAAACTAAATGTGTTTTCCTCTGAGCGGGTGGAAAGAACAATTTTTATATGTCGAGGATGTGAGGCCGAGTCTAAATTCCTACGCCGTATCAAATGAGTCCTTTCACCCGACTCGGAACAAATTAAGTATGTAACTTTGTTTTTATTCCCTTTTTATTCACATATTCTTTATAAATATTTAATGTATAACATTAGAAACATAAGTTAGGAATCTAGCGATTTATGAAAGATAGTGTACAACATCCAGCATGTACATATATTCAGTGTATTTAGCTGTGGATAAGCCTATCTAAACCGTGCTGTTGTATCATTGGTCTGTCTGTACTTCAAATATGGATTTTCTCTTGAGCTTTGAATTATTTTCAAAATAGTGTATAAAACATATGAATGGACGTAGTCTTCAGTCACAGAAAAGTTTTTTTTCCCTTACTTTTCAAATGGAATATATGTTCTTAGTAAGTGACTCCTTATCTAACACTCTACGTACGGAATAGTCACTCCACTTCCAAGCAAATTAACAATAATTAAATACGTCAAGTTATGACAGAAAGCTCGTTTCTTTGCAGTCCATACAAACTCTACTTGTATGATTTCAATTATTAAAGGGAATTATTGCTGCATTAAACCTAACGTAATAATTTAAGTATAGAAGTAAGAAATCAAAGATTTGATCTCTTTGTAACATGAAGTCGATATTTTTTAAATATTGAGATGTTTTCGTCTTTTTATTTCCTTCTTGAAAAATTTAAAATGTAAACATATGTCTCCCTCAATGTGATATCGCTAGCTTTGTATACAACGCATATAATGCTTCTACCTTTGGTCACGAACAAAACAGCTGCTGCTCTCTGTGATACGCCTACCTTTATATTGTAAAAAGTATGTACGTTTTGACCCCAGATTTAATACACAAATTTTGTCGAATATTCGGTAATTTAGATAGACAAATTGTAATGACATACACTTAAACTTTCTCCTAAAAATATAATACTGCAGACCGTATCTTTGAAACAGAAGCTTAAATTTATATTAGCTGTGTTTGGTATTTTAGATGATTTACGTTATGGAATGTCTCGAGGGAACTAAACTTGGTGAAAAGCTCTGATTCTGGACACGATTTCAAGAGTCTTTCTTGCTTTGTCAATACAAGATTTCAGCGGCAAAGTACTCTCTCTCTCTCCCTCTCTCTCTCTCTCATGGTTAATATCACTTTGCACACCAGCGTCATCTAAGTGCTGAACATCAAAAATTATGTCAAGATATGGTTGTCCATCTGAACAAAATCGGTCTAGATATCCTGAAATGCACCTAAACTGTCCTTCGCTATTTACGGTACTCTCCCATTATCCCCAGCGCCAAAAGCGTCCATTTTCACCAAATATAACAGCATTTCATAAAATTACGGTGATGGTATCTTTTAATACGTTATAGTAATAAATCATTCCGTTGATTTATAAGCGCACTATTATTTAATATTTTAACTTTTAAAAGTAGTTCCAGTCTCGATGTGCGATACGGAAATGTACGGTGCGTAATACGGAATTACAGAGCAGCAGAGGGGGCGAACAGACCGACTTTGGAAGCATCCAAAAACCGAAATAAGCCTTCTAAAAAAAAGGATTCATAACCTTAAAAATCAAAATAACTAACTACGGAGCAGCTCTCAAAGAGTCCCTGTCCCTAGGTTTTGCGATGGCGAGTATATTACAAAAAACGAACCAACTTGAGTCATGGCCCCTCTGCTGCTATTAATTTATCCAAATATTTTATCAAGTCCAATACGATATCTTGTTCTAGGATCGTGCACATTTATTGTTATAAAGCCGTGCAGAGTAGCTTTCGCTCGTGAAAAGAAGTTTCTGAATTTAATTATATCCATGTCACCGCTGCACCAGGTTTGATGAATATTTCGCAACGTATGTGTATCAACTCCATTAAACACAACTAAAATATTACAGTTATCTCTGATCACTTTTGGTATTTGTGTGTATCGTTGAGTAACATAAATGACATCAGTGTTTTTATGTCTACCTCGAGAAAAAATCCTAGCTGGATTTGATTGTTTGTCCAGCATCACATCATCGTATACAACTAAATTATTAATAAATCCGTCTATGGAATCAACTGATGGTGCTTCATCAATATCGGTTATAAACTCGATAACATCGTTATCTTTATCTATTCGCGCGTTTTCATTAAAATCCTTAAGCACATTATAACATCGTTGATCATCAGCTGACGGGGCTACCAAATACAATTTATCCCACTTTAACCATCTCATTAAAAGATTAAGTAACAACTGTGTCTTTCCACTTCCAGATGGTCCTATTATTATCATTCTGATGGTATTTGGTAACGCAGGATGGTGCTTGACAGGTTCTCGTTTTCTTGTCGCTGAGAAATCAATTATATCCATGCTGTATAAAATATCCATGGATTTATATTGTGTGAAGTGCAGGACACGTACCCCGCGTACTAACAACTATTACCACAAAAAATAACAGATCAGCGGTTACTGGTAAGTGTACGCGGTGTGGTACAAAGAAGTTTAAATTTATTCCCAGTGATAATTCAGGGGCAAAGTCAGCGTTAAAAGAAAAGCAACACGGGGGTGATATTGCAGCAAAATTAACAAAATTACCCGGGACTTCGTGGGCTAAATACCCAGGAGAAAAACACCTACCAGGATATAATTATTGCGGTCCTGGTACTCGACTCGATATCAGGCTTGATAATCAGGATGAACCAAAACCAGGCGAGGAACCAATAAACGCCATTAATAAAGCATCCCATGCTCATGATGTTGCGTATAAAAACAATGATCTACAACATAGGCATATTGCAGATGTGAAATTAATTCGTGCGCTTGATTCTATAAAAAATAAAAATATCAAAGAAAAATTAGCTAATTGGTTAGTAAGATCCGCGATGAAAGGTAAATTAGCGCTTGGGGCTGGTAATATATAAAATGGAATCGATTTATTATTCCCCAATTGGATACTGGAAGGGTAAAGCAGTAATTAGTAAACTCGCAGCAGTTAAACATTCTACTGCTAAAGCGTGGTTATCCAAACAGGCAATATGGCAAATTTACCTACCGCCACCTAAGCAAATTCGATTTGCATATTTCCGTGTCAGTGTTCCTAATGAAGTTCATCAAGCTGATATTCTGTTTTTACCACACGATACTGTACGTAGAAAAACGTATAAATACGCGCTAACTGTTGTTGATGTTTCAAGTAGATATAAAGATGCAGAACCGCTATCAACGAAAACAGCATCTGAGGTAGCCGATGCGTTTAAACGAATTTATCAACGAGGTGGTCTGCGATGGCCACAGCTCTTACAAGTTGATCCTGGCAAGGAATTTCTTGGTCCAGTATCATCGTTAATGAAGCAACATAATGTCAAAATACGACCAGGACATACTGCAATTCATCTTGATCAGGCAATTGTTGAACGATTTAATCGAACACTTGCTGAGCGGTTATTTGGATATCAATACGCGAAGGAATTGATTCTAGATAAAAGATCTCGTGAATGGGTGGCAAGATTACCAAATGTGATAGCATCGTTGAATAATGAGATCACTCGAACAACCAACATGAAACCTATTCATGCAATTACAAAAAAAAAATATACCTACACAACAACGTGATCTTTCAGCACAGCCAGTATTAGGTAATATCACTGTCAGGTATTTATATGAGCCCGGTGAACTTGAAGGCGGTAAAAAAAGAGCGACTGATCCTATTTGGAGTGTTACCACACATAAGATATCCACCGTGACAAGATCCTCAGGTAGACCCGCAATCTACAGACTGGATTCAACTGCTCCTCAACGTGGATTTGTACGTGAACAATTACAGATAATTCCCGATGTCACACAATTACCACCCAAATCACTTAACTGGCTCCGTTACGTCGGTTACATTCAAGACAGGTCAACATGATATTTTCTCGTGTATGACCAAGATTGTTATTTTTTCTATCTAAGGTAAATTGTCTTGGATCATTTTTCAGATACCGCCATAACATTATACAATTACAACTTGCACAATGATTATTCTGTTGTTGTTTTAGCGCATTAATAAAATCAGCATCAAGATCAAAATCGCGTTTTTTTTGTCACCTTGTTTATAACCAGATAATTTTTTTCTTATTATATCGCTTTGACATTCGTCAATATCATCACTAGTCACTGACGAGTCCATGACGATTCGTCTCAATTGAGATATTTTTCTAACTCGAGACACTGCAAGATAAACTAGGTTCGACCATTCGATACGATCATCAACGATCCAAACAACTGTATCAGTAATAGTTAATCCCTGAGATGAATGAATCGTTATCGCGTATCCAAGCGTCCACGGGGATTTATCAGCACGTAGAGCATCTTCAACAACATCAACATCAACATCAACAATATCATTCAACACATGATTCTGTTTCCTTGACTCGGTCTGTCCTGGTATATCAACGTCAGTATTTTGCCGTCGCGTATCTGCTGGTCGATAACATAACGGAACTGGCAACGTTGGAAACTTTTCTCGTTGTAACTGAAACAACTCCCGTTGAAGTGTATCACGAACTATCTTTCTACTTGCAACTATCAAATCGTTTGGTCTCCACGCGCGCAAAAATCTTTCATGCGTGTTTCTGAAATTATCTCGCGCATTACTTCACACTGAATTTTATTCGGTTGTAGTCTGATTAATTTTTTTAATTCCTTCAACGTTTCATCAAGTGCTCTATGATCATCAGCCACTTCTTCGAAGTGGTCAACGAAATTTTTCAGCCAATCATGTGGAGATGGTCCAGATACGCGTGGTGGTTGACCGTGATCGCCGCACATTATCACAGCAGTATTTCTTGTTAATAACCAATCAAGAAACGTTTTTAATGTTTCTAGCGGTACAGTGCATATTTCATCCCATATTATGATCGTTGGAATGTATTTCTCGCCCATCCTTAAAGATGTCCATGTATCACCCTTCCATCGGAAAAAGCTGTGATAAGTACATGACTGTACTCCTCGTTGTTTCATTTCTCGCGCGAGTCTATGTGTAGGTGTTAACACAATCATATCCGAGTTCTGAAATAGTTCGATAGCTGAAGTGGTTTTACCAGAACCTTCAGGTCCGTTTAGATAAACTGTTTTGTGTCTAGTTATTGCATCGTATACCGATGGTGCATAAGATATCTGATTATTTCTGCCTGATTTTATCAGGTAAATATCTTTAACCGCAACATCAGCGGATTCGGAATAATCGAGTATATATTCCTTTTTTATTCTCCACGAACCCCACGATGCACAAGTGCCTATGCTTAATTTTTCTAACAGTATTGAATATTTTTTACTTATATAAAACGAATCAGTAGCAACTCTGACAGCGAGTGTAGAAACCTTATTTATCATCGATAATAGGTTTATTGAAACGTACGCGAGCATCGATGATCTTAAATGAGTATACTGCGGTGACTCACCGTCCATATAGCTCACAATTGTACCTAATTTAGTTCCATTTGACAAGAAAGCTATTTCTCGACTTATAAACGTATTTCTGTTCGTTGTATCAGCGATTATAAAATCTAACTCATCATCATCCATAATCAATCTTGTACAATGTCGTCTGTGATCATATGATCCTCCTTGGGTAAACTTGCCGATTATTTTTCTGCCAAGATCTTTTGTAATCTTGTTCTCGTAATCGGTTTCATCCGAATACCCCTTTTGTTGTGGTAACCAAACTTCGGTTTGTTTCCGGTATGATAAAATTGATTCACTTACAATCAACCGTGTTAATATCGCACAATCAAGCATATACCGTAATAGTACTATTGGTGTCCACATTTTTTCTGAAAAATGTTTTCCAAATCAAACATAACAAATTGGATGAAGTCCTTTAGACATTTCGAATGACTCGATACGAGCAAATCCAGTCAGGTCAAAATCCGGTAATGGTCCATTTATCGATACTCGCGTCATTTCGTGCGTCGGATGACCGGATCTTTTAAAGTATGCAGAACAATATCCCATTCCGAGAAAACTTCCGGGATAACACGCGACCATATCAACTAAAATAACATCTCTGTGATCGTATTTAGTATTCCACAATCCTCCGTGTCCATATTCGACACAACTGGATACTATGTCATCAAGAAAATCAAACCTAATTGGTTTCCACGAATTTTTCTTTCTAGCAAAATGAACCGCAACTGACGGAACAGTAAAACAGTTGCTCAATAGTTCGTCAGTATTATCAGTATATTGCAGTGTAAGATTTTTCATTTTCTCGTGAAGAAGATCTGTTCGATAAATAACGCCATTTGGTCTCACAAACTGATCAAATTTATTTTTTTATTCCACCTATGACTGAAATAACCATACTGACACAGGATCGTTTTTACTTATTTCGTTAATAAAATCAAACATACCTCCATCAGAATTATCTATGGGATAACATTTAACAGTTCGATCTCGTGGAAATATTGTTACTGCGTTAGTCCACGCGTGTGCGTTATGATCAATAATTTCGATCGAAGCTCCTTTTGATCCATATTTTGATTCATACAAAATCTCTCCTGTTATCGTCGCTACGGTTATTGGAAATTTTTATCTTTTTCCTAACTCAGCGACACCTTTGATAGACGCACCGATATCTTTAACCATTTCTCCCCACGTGTTTATTATTTTACGTCTTTTATCCGTTAGACCGTTTCCACGAGTCGAAACGGTAAAATGTTCTGTTACTCGCTCGGCTACACAATTTTTTTTGAAAATTTCATCGGCGCCAGTTTATCAACGCTGGGTTTTTCATTTATCACATAGATTCCATAAATAACCGCCGTCACAGGATATGCTCGTTCATAATACGGTTTGTCAATACCTGTCAATAGACCTGCTTTGGAATCTTTACTTAGTACGACAGTTTTTATATTACCGTGGACAGGATCATATTTGTCACGGATAATCCAATCATCTGTTTCTGTCAACACGACAAATTTTATTTTGAAAAGATATTTGCAATTATCAAGATAGTTAATGATAATTGCTGCTCTTTTGTCGTTCATCATAGCGTCGATGATATCTTTGTTGCGTATAATCTTGAACGTTGACCAGACATGAGATGCACCATCTGTGTAAAATTGTTTCTTGGCGTCGTGAATTTTATTAATCAAACTTTTGTTTTTCGGATCAACCAGATCTTGCATCGGTAGGTTAGGAGATATTCTGTCGAGATTAAATTTATCTCCGCTCAAGGGCTTTGTTCGGGATAATCTATCGAATTCGTTCATATTATATTTCAAGCAAATATTTAAATTAAAATATTATGTATATTATGTCTCAATGCAAATGGCTCATGGTGGGTTCATTGTCTCGTTGTAATAAATCCTGTTAAAAGGAATTCTGCGGACAACACATGCAAAACGTTCACCGTGGAAGCTTAGGACCAATACCATGTCTGTGATGTGGTGCTGGAGTGCGAGGAAAAAATACAGTTGTGTGCGTGTTGTGGTGGAAACGATACAGAGAGCTTAAATGATATTATGACAAAAAAAAATAACGTCAATAACAACGCTATAAAATCCATGGAGGATTATCTAACTACGTTTTCAGACAAATTATGATTTAAACAAATAATATTATTGTATGATGGAGCAAAATAAGTTTATTCCACATCCTGTAATAACAAACGACGAATCAAATATTGACGGTATGATCAGAAATTGTCAGAAAAAAGTACCAGTTGGTTGTATTAATAATCATGGTTATCTATTGTTTACTGTTGGAATGAAAACTTATCTCTGTCATCGTTTCACATACGGGTGTCAAAAGGGGTTGATGAAAGACGGTCTTGTGATCGATCACATTAACGGCGTGGAAACCGACAATAGTTTATCCAACCTTCAGGCTGTAACACAGAGCGAGAATAATACACGTGGTAATATTGGGAGATGTAAAAGAATTGTAAGAAGGGCGGTAAAATCCACAAACATAGAAACTGGCGAACAAATTATATTTCAATCAATGAACGCGGCTGCGAAATATTTTGATATTAATCCGCCTTCAGTACAATTTTGTCGCGAAAAAAATATATAAATCCACTTTTTCCAAGAAATATAAACAGAAAATCACCTTCCAATATTGTTAATGAGATAAACTATCATCACTACCTCGAATTATATTTATTAACCATTTATTATTTGGGTCGCAGCATTTGCCCCTTATGCTACTGATTTTTCGATTATGCGAAAGGGAGATTACTTCTGTAATATATAGTTTTCTTCGTAGATTTCCGATTTTTATTGTCGTAATTGGTTAATTAATCATCTACGTCGTAATTAATATCAATAATTATACCAAAGAAAGATATTTATGGTTTCTAACTTACAAAATAAAAAACTAAACGTATTTCACATCGTACAATATAGCGAGTTATTTTTAGATCTGTTATGAGAAATCGAGGCAAAACACGCTGTTTTTAATGCAGATATTTACAATCTGTTTAGAAATACACAAGTATTTAAACCGCTCTGTTAGGTGGTAAAACGTTTGATGCTGCCGTGGTAGTATGTAAATAGACAGAACACGCTGTTAGTGCAAGATATTTACACTCTGTTACGAGAAATCTTGGCAGAACAAGCTGTTTTTAATGCACAAGTATTTACAATCTATTCAGAAACCGCTGTTTTAATGCAGAAATATTTACAATCCATTCAGAAACCGCTCTTTTAATACAGAAATTTACAATCTATTCAGAAACCGCTGTTTTAATGCAGAAATATTTAAACCGATCTTGTAGCTATATAATAACATTTGAAACATATATTGTTAGATGATTCGATAGCTCAGTTGATAACGCATCTGGCCTTGATGCTCACGGTCCCAGCATCGAATCCCATGACTGACAACTGGTCGGTGGTTACGCATATTAGCGTATTTTATACTTAATTGGGGCACAGCCAGCCCCCCTCCGCTCAAAAGAACCCTCCAACCACACGTCACTGGTGGTTGATACATGTTTTGTATCACCCACGTGCTGATTATTGGGGGTGTTCTGTTGAGCGTAGAAAATGGCCTCATATATGTTTCTGCCATCCTTAATTAAGATTTCATTCATTGTATATATTTCATTTCATTCATTCATTGCTTACTTACTGAACTTGCTAAAACACTCGAATAAATATTCAGGGGCTCTCATAGGGGGTAGTGTATCGTGTGCCCGTTGAACTTGGTAGAATGCGGTGGCAAGCTACGAGTTCTGGGTTGTGCCGTCCTTAATTAAGATTTCATTCATTCATTGCATACCTACTGAACTTGCTAAAAGACTCGAATAGAGGTTCATTCATGTCATTGTCTATATTTCATGTCATTCATTCATTGCATACTTACAATCATTCGTTGTATATGTTGTGCTGTGCCCCTTCCTGAACTTGCTAAAAGACTCGAATAGGGGAAATATTTTTTTATTTTAAATATATATATACTAAATAATGAACTACGAAAATATTAATGATGTAATTGTTGCTATTAAAAAATTGTTAAAAGATGGAATTAATATATCCGATGAACTAACTCCTGAAAAAATAATTTCTGATTTTGAAATTTTTCACGAACGTAAAAACCAAGGAATACACACACTATCATCTGAATACAAGTTCATGAAACGGATTCAGGCGGCGATGTTCCGGTCACTAGCTACTGTAGAAGATGATCAAGTGAAGGAATTCGTTCCTCTCTCTGCCGCAGTAGAACAAATTAGATTAGAGTTATCCCACGAATACGAGGCAAAAAAATAATTAGTACTCGCATAAGACAATTAAGACAAATTATGTTAGCGAGTAACCTCGTTGGTGAAGTAGTACAAAATAATTCTGGTGAAAATGAAAATGAAAGTTTCGGTAACTGGGGTCCCTGTCAACGCTGACCACGTGTAATATTATCATAGATCTTTGATCTTAATATTTTATTTATTCTGAAATATTATATTTCTTTTGAAATTATATTTATTCTGAAATATTATATATTTATTCTGAAATTATATTTATATTATATATTTTATTTTATCATAGATCTTTGATCTTATTATTTTATTTTTTCTGAAATTGATGGCCTAGTTGGTACTTAGAATCATGCAAACCAATCAATTTCTTAATTTTGATGGGCTAGTTGGTACTTAGAATCATGCAAACCAATCAAGTTCGTAATTTTGATGGGCTAGTTGATACTCAGAACTATGCAAAATGATCAAATTTTCAGAAAAAATAAAATATTTCAATATTTTTTAGTCAAATTTGTTAATTTTAGTCGATTTGTCAAGGAAAATTTATGAATTTTCCAATATCATTCGGGTCAAACCTCAAGCGGTTTTCTAATTGATTTATCGATAAATCATTAAAAATTAGTAAAATTAGCTCAAAAAATGAGATTTTTCATGCGATTTGTGTTAATTTTCTGGTAATTTTCGAAAAAATGAGGATTTTTAACGATTTATCGATAAATCAATTAGAAAACCGCTTGAGGTTTGACCTGACTAAAAATTGTAATTTGAAGAATCGACTAAAAATAACAAATTTGACTAAAAATGTTGGAATATTTCTGAGAAAATAAAATAAAAATATTTCTGATAAAATAAAATAAAATATTTCTGATCAAAGATCTATGATCAAAAATCATTACGATAAAAGTATTTAAGATTTTACATGTAGATTGACAATTAATTCCTCCCCACGCAGGTCAATTAATCATCCTATGTGGTCTGTGAGTTTAAAATTTATTCGTGTTAATATAGTATTATGACACCGCAGATAAACAGGATTAGTTGGTACTTGCACGATCAAATCCCCAGGGGGAACTTGTGGTGTGAACGTGTATAGGATGTATCCTTGTTGAGCCTGATTTGATTTTCCAAGATCTATTTGATAGCTGCCATCGATTACGTCACAAACTAGATTAACCGCGATTGTCGATGATATATTAACTATTCCCGGAGACACATGTCTACCGCCGCCGTGTAGATCATTGTTATATCTAAGAAAAGTTGCGGTAGGCCTTCAATTATTTTAGGAAAACAGTCATCAATGACATCATTGACAGATTTTCTTAATCTATCTGGATTATAATCAGGGAACTTAAACGTTGCAATGTCAGTTTCGGGTATTTTGTATTTGGTTGCGAAAAACCTTCTATAATCGCCCGATGATTCAAAAACCAAGTTTATGATTCTGTTATGAAAATATTCAATGGTATTGGCTATATGATTTAAAATTTCTATTCGTTTAATAATTTCTTCACGCGCAGATGTCAAATCAGACAAATATTCATAAAAAAAGAACACGTAAATTATCTAGTTGTTCTTTATGGTCTGAATTTATGATATTAATGACATTATTGATATTTATGTCGTAAAATGAATTATACAGGTTATTACCGTTATCAGCGTTGTGTAAAAGCCAATAATATTCACCAGTTCGCTCGACACGAAATTGATCCCGTTTATCCCATACCCGTTTTTCTATGTTCCACCAAAAACTCGTATAATTCATTTTAATATTATGATGAAAACTTTTCGTCGATGTAAAATGAGCCCGAGTTAGTTCTGGTATCTGTGCAGGTATTGGTGGTGCTATTTTAGGACAACCTAGTACGGATCTTATCGTGGACTGATAAATATCAACGACGTAATCAGGCGAGATTATTTCGATTGCAGAAGACAGTGTTGGTTCATGAATATTAATTGATATTTTTGCTTCTTTTCCGGTTATTGATTTTATTCTACGCGCAAATTCATCATTGATTTGTTCGATCTCATAACTGCCATTTGGTATTCCAACAACAACCCAGTCAGGTGTTCCATCTGGTTTGTTTTTATTAGCAAATACAAGTGAATTATTTGCTGGTGTACCATTAAATGATCTCAATCTGATATTTGGCTCAGCTATGGTATACTCGTAATTGCGCTAGTGCAATTTCATTTGCGCGAATTGCAGTTGGAAAATTGATGCTAAATTCAGGATTAATCGAGCTTACCGAGATCATCGTGGTCTTGTGCGGGGTTGTGTTTGTCAAGATCTGCTGCAGTAATTCCGTCATTATTAATACTCATACCTTTAATACCAGCTCAGTTGTATATTTTAATCATCTCTGAAAACTCAAAATCGGATATAATTCCATCACTGACACTCGCTGATAACAACGAAGATAACTTAGAGTATGCGACAGTTGCTATGTGTAATTTTATCATGTAATCGGATAATTTTTCATTCGTGCAAGTATATATTTTTTTTTTGCAATGATATTGAGCACACCTGCATTCGTTGTTGCAGCTGAAATACAAATGGTTACAGCTACTGGTGCCATCATTGTTACCGCGGATAATATTATTCCAGCTCCAGCAACAACAGCGTATACTGAATAAACAACAACGTCAATGATAACTAATCGTCGTTGATACTTTTTTATTTTTACTGTATATTGTTCGACTCGATCTTTCAACGCTGCCTGCCATTCACGCGCTTGATTGTACCTAAATTTTTGAACGTCGATTGAGGTACTTATTATAATTTAGGCAGTAACCAATTGAGGTGTTTCAGCTACAAATTCCAAACACCACCAGTAAGATGTTGCGGTTAATTTCTTATCAGCTGCTTCCAGAATAAATATTTCTTCGTTTCCGCTATTTAATATAACAGATACAACCCCGGAAAACTTATCAGTTGAATGACGCCATGGATACGTTGTAAATATTTCAAATTTGTCTGCACTAAAAACAGACAACCTGTACACGCCAGTGACTGTTGCGGTATATTTGATAGTTTTATTTTGCTGCGACCATGTTGCGAATCCCGATGATACTGTGTATACGATGTTGGTAATATGCCCGGGAGTAACCCCGCCGGGAATTTTAATCAGACTGATTTTATTAACGATCTCAGGAATCCCCGCTACGATGTTTTGCTGTGTTTGTTCGATCGTGTCGATGTTCGTCTTGATATCAACGAGTTTAACGTCAACGGGAAACGGATTACCAAAATATTCCTCTGCGGTTTCATTAATTTGTCTAACGTTTCTACGGAGATTTGTGAACGCGTTTGTGTGAACGTCATACTCGGCACGCAACGTGGATAATTTACCATCTACGGTGTTGTAGTTGACGTCAACGTATTTTTTTGTTGCTGCGTCTTCGTCGGATGTTGGATATCTCAAAACTACTATCTTATTCCCGTTCATGCTGAGTTCACTTGTCATTGTGTCACCGGTGTTTCTTACACGATTAGCAACACTTGCTGTAATTTGATCTCTGATGGTTATAAACGATACACTTGAATCCCTGATTCTGCCGCTGTCAGTAAACACAGGTATATTATCCGTAACTGCACCGAGTACTCGTCGAACTATATCATTCCATTTGATATTGCTGGTTTTTAGTTTACCATATCGATCCTGAAAAATAACAACCTCATCTTTGTCAACTCCGGCAAGATTCATAATATCAGCGAGTTCATCTTTAGTCGCGTACTTCGACAGATCAGTGTCATCGGACTTTTTCTTAACGCGTGAAAAAGATTTTCTTCCGTAAATATCAACCATTATAATCTAAGATCTGTTTAAAATGCTTTTCGTTTAACGAAGCGGTTGCTTGTATAATTATGCACGACCTTATGTGGCGGTTTGGATGATTTTGATATAGCGTTAAGTACATTAATTACTTCACGGCCACATATTGGCGGATCTGTCATTGTTTGTGTGGGTAGCGTTGAATACCAATCTTGCGCGTGAAGTGGTGCAACATACTTGATAAATTCAATCGGTGGAGCTAACCCGTATGAATCAAAATCAACCATTCCACGTGGATCAACCGCGTATGATACCCAATGAGTACCGGGTCCTGAATTCGAGTCAAGATTAATAATACCTGTTTCGAGTTTGTTTGGTTGTTTCGGTAATTGATCTCGCATAAAAACGCCTCTGAGGTTTTTTATTTTTAATCATTTAGCAGCATCAAGTAAATCAATCAGACCTCTTCCCCAACGAGATCCCGGTAATCTTAGGCCGCGTCCCTTTTTTATATCCATTTCCTGTTGCTTTCTTTAGAGCCATTTCAGCAGCTGTTCCAACAGCACCTAACGCGGCTGCTTTTGCTACGGCTAGAGCGACAGCAGCTATTAACGCTGGAATAGCCGCGAGAAGTGGAAAAATACCGCCTGTTTTAATTGAGTCTTTAACCGCACCTGCAGAGAGATTAAGTTTGACGCCTGTTTTTGATTGTTTAGCGCCGTTGAAATGTTTAAGCTGGCGTTCTGATAATGATAGTTTATTTTGACCACCCGTGATCTGATCTCGTTTTAGTGATATTTTCATTCCGCAGTTTTTTGCTGAATTTGATTGAAGGTTTTTAATCTGACCAGGAGTCAGACTGACACTAACGTGATGATATGGCATTTTATGATAAATACTTGCCACGCTCCAAATAATGATTAAAGATTTTCCACTGGTGCATCAACGACTCTCATTCGACCACTACCATCTTCAAGCAACATGGCTTTATCGCTGAGTATAACCGCGATTGCTCTATAATCAGCACCACCTGTATTTAACATTGCTTTAAGATGTATATCAACGACAGATTGTTTTGATAGATCAAGATGCTTCAGTGAAAAATAATAAATCGGATACAAAGTTCTGAAATCATACTCTGATATTTGCAACCCAGTATCTACATTTTGATCACGTCCCATGAATGACATCAAACGATGATATGCACGTCCTATATGATTTTGTTCATAATTTAGTTGTATGTTCTCTGTTGGTTCTTGTTGTCCGTTTATCCGTAAGGAAATATCTGTGATACCTAGTTTATCAAATATCATATGAGAGTGAGTTTGTGAGCCTAATCGATCATGGCGCTGAAACGCAATAAAAATATGCCGTGGTGCAGAAACACATTGTTGTGATGCTATATGCCATGTAAACTGACCGTTAACGTCAGTTTGCATACTATCCGTACTTGTTGTTAACCATGACAACAAGGATTTACCACCTGTGTCCATGAAAGAAATCAACTTTTGTTCTTCTGTGATCGTTGGAGTCATTACCGGCATCCACAGTGAAAGTTTCGATAATACTACTTTACCAGCATCACCAGGAGGTCTCCATAGAGCATCGTTATCATCATCCTTTCTTACAAAAACAACCGTGTGTCTAGCTCCAAAAATAACCTTTCTAATATTCCTACAAAATCCAAAAATATGCGATAGTGGAATTGTACATGAAAATCTTCTATTGGCTTCTAGCAACATATTTCTACGCGTTGAAAATCCCAAGTTGAAATCTGGGTTAGCACCATGAACCACTGGCCACACATCAGCATCAGCGTTATTGGCATTGTTTCTTGGTCGTCTTATATTATACAAATCGCTTTCAGGGTTATTAGAATTATCTTTCACAAACATCATTGTGGGACCTGCTGATCTTGTACAATCATCAGAATATCTTGCTAGACCAATTATTGTTGTAGCAATGTCGACATCTTTCTGAATTGATTCAATATTTTTTCCATCGATCATATATGTGGCGCTATCAAATAATGCCATGATCCCGTTGTTGACAAAACCAACTTTTATTTCATCTCCGTAATTAGTATTATCCGTTTTTATAATTGTACCTTCTACCTCAATAAAAGCGCCAGCGGGTAGAAAATATCTACTTGTGTCATGAACTTGTAGTTCAATTCTTCCACGTTGATCTGGTGTTTGTGCGTCATAAGAATAAAACTGATAATCACGTACCGATTCATCTTTAATGACAGGTGCTTCCATGTCAAATGCTGTGTCGGACATGCGCTTGAACATTTTATTGTAATTATTTTAGTCTAACACGTTGATTACCGCGTTCGGAAAATTCCACTTCAGGAAGTTCCACTTCCTGATATCAAACTTGAAATATTATTTCCCGATTCACCGAGTCCCCGATCTGCTAACGCTGCCAGTTTTTGATTTGCAACCTGATTTGTTATTTTACTTACGTCTGCAGGCATAATTTCAGTACTTGGTAATTTTACTGGTTGTTGTTTTCGTCTTATTAATCGTGCTAGTCTATCTTTGATCGCCGAGAACGCTTTACCAGCAACATTGACAATTGCTCCAGGAATTTTTTCACGAACAATATCAATAGCTTTTATCGATAATTGTTTTGCAACAGGTGCTACTTTTGGAGCTATCCTTGTAAATAATCCCTGAATAACATCACCAAGTCCATCTCCGTAAATTGCTCCATAGATTGCAATCGTGAGTTTACCGCTCTGACCTGTACGGATTTACGATGATTATTGTGTACGATCATCTTATTTTATTTACCATTTATCTAATCGCGGTGACTAATCATCAACAAGTTCATCAATAAGTTCCCGGTAAACGCCAATATCCATGATGCCACCGCGAAATAATCGCTGACAAATATCAGCTGCTTCATTGGTTATTTCTGGTGAATTATTTCCGGCACGTTTTCCCCCTATGAGAACTTCTAACCGTGACACGTCATTGAGGATATTATTAGGACAAACACAATTATTTTCTCGTGATGCAGTCAGAAAACCACTTCCTACAGCGCTCGGAGGATCATCCTCATCCCCCCCTGCCAACCGTTCTCTTTCTTCTGTTGTTTTCTTAAATAGTCCTAAGGGTGATTTTTTTTCTTTTGCTTTTTTAAGTAGCTCCTCAGACCTCATCAACCTTTGCGTCGGTGAAGGTTCTTCTTGCTGCGGTGGAGGAAGTTGACATGAAGGTTCCTGCTGGATGAGTTGTTCTTGTTCTAGTTGTTCCACTCTCTCTCTCTCTCTATAAAGTCTTTTTACTTCTTCATAAAGACTTTTGAATTCTGGACCTCTAGTTTGTTTTTTGTTTCTATATACGCGATATATCCATCTAATAAGATCATCATTTCTCACTTTTTTACGACTGGGTTTTAAAATATTAGATTTATTAAATATACCAAATAACATTATTTCGGATAAGTTTTCTGTTTTAGTATTTCTAATATCTTCAACAAACCCTTCATTAAATTTTGCAATCAATTTTGCGTTTTCTTCTACTGGTTTGGGTTCAGATGCAAGTTCTTCTCTCACGTCGGCGACTTCAGTACGAAGTTTTCCAATATCTTCACCAACGGGTGGAGGTTGATCTGCAGCTATATCAGTTGGAAGATCTTGTAAAATCTTTTTTGTTTGTTTGGTTCTTCTTGCTATTTTTTCAGTCTGCGCTGCAGTTTGTTCTAATACTGGAAAAATACCCTTTTTCCTCTTCTCGTCTTCCTCCTCAATATCTCCCCATATAGTTTTTTCAATAGCCGCTGCAGCTTTCTTAGTAGCTGTAGTGACGGGTTTAAATAGTTTTTCAGTGTCTTCTTCGTACTCAACTTGTGCTTCCTGCTGCGCTTGTAGTTTTTTTCTGAATAAATCTCTAACAGGAAGAAATTTTTTGATTGCTTCTAATCGTTCTCGAGCTATCCTTGCAGTATGAGATTCCGGATGTATCATTTTATTATAACATAATGATTTAATTAATAGCAGCAGAGGGGGCCATGACCTCAAGTTGGTTCGTTTTTTGTAATATACTCGCCATCGCAAAACCTATGGACAGGGACTCTTTGAGAGCTGCTCCGTAGTCAGTTATTTTGATTTTTAAGGTTATTAATCCATTTTTTAGAAGGCTTATTTCGGATTTTGGACGCTTCCAAAGTCGGTCTGTTCGCCCCCTCTGCTGCTTACAGACTGAACAACTGTCTTGAACAACACATCAGCCATGTAAAATGTTACTGTATGCAATAAATGTGCTACAATCCTTTTCATTTTCTCCAAATATCATTGACGTCCGCGCGAGGGCATTGTCTGAGTCAATCGTAACGCATTCCTCGTTACAAATCAATGTATTTAGATTATTAATTTATTCCAACCGAGATTTCATTGTATGCATGTATAATTTTCTTTACAAAAAACATAAAAAACAAAACCTTAATTATTTATCTAAATATGATAGTACTTTTGAGTCCTCGCCAATCAATAGTCAAACAGAAAATAAAGGTTATCTTAAGGTAATAATATGCAGTTATTATTTAAATTTCGATCATTGATATCAGGTATTTTGTTTCATCAGATGATGTTTCGTGTTTTTTTAAAACTAAAAACATTTAGTGTGACACTGATTGCCACACTCACTCCATTTTATTATACGTCTGCGATGTCATCCAAAGTAAACTTCATAGCTATTTGAGTGTATTTATTCCATGGCCAGTTTTATGCTTTCTTCTGATCGTTACTCTAAATTATGAACATTTGTATCGACGGTGATTGTAAAGCTTTCATATTATTACAGAATACACAAAATAAGTAATTTCTAGCTGAAATAATCATTTTCCCTTTAATCACATACACAGAGACAGACAGACAAACACACACATATATGGTATATGTGTATGCATGCGTGTATATCTTTGTCTCTGTCTATGCTTTTGTCTCTGTGTATGTACACATAGGCTATATATATATATATATATATATATATATATATATATATATATATATATATATATATATATAGAGAGAGAGAGAGAGAGAGAGAGAGAGATAGATAGATAGATAGATAGATAGATAGATAGATAGATAGATAGATAGATAGATAGACAGACAGACAGACAGATAGATAGATAGATAGATAGATAGATAGATAGATAGATAGATAGATAGATAGATAGATAGATAGATAGACAGACAGATAGATATATAGATGGATGGCTGGATGGACGGACGGACGGTCAGACAGACAGACAGACAGATAGATAGATAGATAGATAGATAGATAGATAGAAGTGTACATTTATTTAGGTGTGCATATAAATGTATGTGTATGCGTGAATTATATTTAAGGATATATCTTTATTATCATCTAAAGTTATATTTAAGTATATATCTTTATTATCATCTAATGTTTGAACATGCGATAGATCAGTTGTATTTTTATTTCAAACTTAAATGTATATGTAATTACTTGCTGATAATCAATCGGTTAAATGCATTTTATTTAAAGATCCTGATCGGGTAGACACAATAAAGGCTTTTTCTTGTATGCTTAAATGATCTATTAATAAACGAGATCAAAGGTTTGGATTACTTATTTTTGTTCTTCAGTTCATTGTATTGGATCACAGTGCCTGGAGCAATAAATGTTCCTAAAATTTACTACACTTAAGAAATATTGTACGAGATCTTCATTTTGGTATTTATGTTAACTATTTTAGGAAGGAAAATGCTTTTTAGGAACTTAAAGATGGTCGTAAACATTCTTCAAACACCAGCTTCTTGCTTTCTTTAAATCATTCTCACATTAGTGTGGAGAATGAGAAATACAAGGACAACAATGGCTTGAATGGAAGAGTGAATATAAAAGCACACAGGTTAAATACTCAGAAGTGTTCTTCTTTAACACTTTGTGATTTATTTTCCCTAGATTTTGATGAATTTGAGAATTCGCCGACCCACTAACTGACTATATTTACATATATTTTATACTGAACTACATTTTTGAAGCTTTGAAAAGTTTTTCATCTAATTTTGAGGACGGATATTGTATTCCTGTTCAATATGCATTTGGTTTTGCTTTCTTTTGTCCTTTACGAAATGCTTTTATTTATTTCTTTCTTTATTTTTTGACATATCTTTTAGTACCGATGTTTTGCGTGCTAAGCATATTCAAAAGGACACAAAGAGGTACCGATAGATTTGCATGCATATTTCCAAAGGACACAAAGAGGTACCGATATATTTGTATGCATATTTCCAAAGGACACAAAAAAGAGGTACCGATATATTTGTATGCATATTTCCAAAAGACACATAGAGGTACCGATATATCTGTATGCATATTTCCAAAGGACACATAGAGGTACCGATATATTTGAATACATATTTCAAATCTACTCATCTTAGATAATGAACTGAGCTAGCGCGACTCCTTCTGATAGGATGCATGAATTAGCTCACTCAGCAAGTAATTTCCAACTTTATTTACCAGATACTCATTTTGTGTATGCCATTTTGTGGATTCCTTGTCAATCTATATATGAAGGAAAAGAAAACATTCTTCAAAATTATGCATTTAATTTCTAAATCATTATTGAAACGTTTGTTATTTATGTTCAAATTAAGTCTTTAAAGTTCATCGATTTATTTCCATGTATAAAAGAGAACTCAGATTTATTTATTTATTTATTTATTTAGGGTATGATGGCAATATTGCATTGAATCATAAAGTGTTAGTATCCATATCAGAAAAAGGAAAGAGAGATTAAAACAACGAACAAAGCAAAGCAATGTTATTAATTAGGCTAACGCTTTCGAGTATCACTAAGACTCTGACAAAGACACTGACAGAGTCGAAAGTACTGTGGCTAGGTAAAACAGCAAACAAGTTTTGCACTTTTTTTAGTAAATCCCTGGCAAACAGTGAGAAAATTGGCATCGTAAACGAAAAACACTGACGGCATATAAAACAACAACTAGATAATTAGATTACGAGTTCCGGTGTTACTCTTAACGACAGATGAAACAAAAATATACCTTTCTTCTACAGAGGTTAAAGAGATACCCCTTCCTGACATGTTATCGTGTTAATGATGAAATATTAAAAACAGTCTGCAAAGGCTATAGATATTAAAGTCATGATTTATTTTTAAAGAAAATTTAAAACAGGCTAGTGTGCGAATGGAAAAAATATACATTTGAAATATCTTAAAACTCTTCATCATATTGAACTATATTTCAAACCTAAAATGATGAAGTATTTATAACTGCGTAGTGTTTGTTATATTTAGATGATGCTTTTTCTTCTGCATGTGATTCAGTTGAAGATAACTTTAGAGTAACAAAATGTGTTGACCCTTTGCCATGTCGTCATTAACATATTGAATTTCTGTTTTGTGAATATAGCTGATGTACCATATGGATAAGAAGTAATGTAGCTAGGTAGGATGCAGATATATATATATATATATATATATATATATATATATATATATATATATATATATATATATATATATATATATATATATATATATATATATATATAGACAGATACATAGATGCTTATTCAGCAATTAAGTGTCATAGAATCGCCGAATTTAAATGTCGATCGTAGAATGAATAATCAAATATTACGGATACATATTGTTACGTATATTAATTACACCGAAGAAAATAAGAAGGAAAAGGAGAAAGAACCTATTGATACCAAAAAAAACATAGCTATCATCTACTGTCAATTCATATTTCTGAAATATATGATTGAAATAAACATTAAGACAAACCGGGTTAATCTTAGACATAGGAATAATTTTGTTGACATACATGATAGACTTGAAAAAGTAGTACTTTATTTTATCACTCTTCTATTTATGATTGAAACAAATTCTATGACTCAAAAGAGGTAAAAGTAACTATTATACATCCACAAGTAAAATAGCAGCTAGACAACACGATTGCCTGCCTCTTTCTTATTTGGTAAAATGAATTTTTCTTTTGAGAATACTCTAATTACAGCTATTTATGTTGGTTTATATTTTACATTTTGAGAAACAATCCAATATGTGCTTGCAGTGAAGACACGTGAGATGTACTTAATTACATATTTTAGATGCAAATATTGTATTCAACAAAACTGATTCAAAGTCACAATTATATACGTATTCCAGCTAAAACAAAATATTTTGTTATATGGATCTGATTTTACAGTCAGTGCGTTTACAGCACTTATTACAAACATATACTAAAGATATGTATCGATTTATATAATTAAACTTTATTCCAAATTTGTTTTCTTCTTCTAATAAATTAGTTAATGCCATGTATATATATACAAAGATATAACGTTCTTCAACCCTGGTCATTAATTGCTTTATATATTCATTTTGGTAAATGTAATTATCAATTTATGATTAAATTATTGAAATACATTTTATTTCTCTCTCTCTGTCTTACTCTCTCTCTCTCTTTCTCTCTCCCCCCCCCCCACACACAGATAAACACACAAAAGACAAACACACACATATAATTTTATGAAAACATATTATTATTTTTATTCCTATCTACGTATATTTCTAATCAACTGTGCATGAAGGGCGTATTCATAACTGTGAAAACTTATAGCCCGACCCCATTAATCAACATTTATGACAATAAAATATGTTTCAGCTAAACATTAAGAAGCTTCAGTGAACGATAGTTGTTCCCATGATCTTCACAGTATTGCACAAATGAAAGCTCTTACCACTGGACTCCACTTACAGAAACATGTGTGTCCAAAGATGATGGATTAAGGATTTTTAGACAAATTATGCCATTTCTTCAAATTATATCTTGAGAAAACATACACAAACAGCTGTGAGAAAATAAAGAGAAGAAAGAGGATACCTGGTTTGTTTGCATATATTTATGTCAAAAATAACTATTCTGGATGGATACTTTAACGTGAGTATAGTCCTAATATATGTCAAATTGTCTATACATATAATTCTAAAATATTGCACGATTTGTACCTTAAAAACAGAAGCGAGAATAACTATGTTGGCATAGCATGATATCTAAAAACTAAACACTGCAAACTATATAGGACGTTTATCCGATTAAATATTAAAATTCATTACCTCATTCGTACACACACAGACAAAAAAAAACACACACACACACATACGTACACAGACGCGATTTCCCTCTTTAACGATTTATAAACATGTGAACTCTTTCACTTTAATTTGTCTTACATTGATCACGACCATGAACTTTCATTGAATTTTCTCGAAATTTATAAAGCCAGTTTTTTTTAATTCTTGCTATTTGATTCATAATTTCATAACGACGGTAAGAGTTAAAACAACGTTTTGGAGGTATGTTCACTTTTTTGGCGTATGTGGCAAAAATGTTGAAAGGTCCTCTCTGTTAGAATAAATGTTTCCTGTCCATGAAGGCTTAAATAGAGTATTTTATTTACGATAGGCTTCGTTTCGTCCCGCTATTCGTAGTGTCGTGTAAAAGATACGAACATACCAAACGTACTGTTTAAATATTACGTGTAAACGATACGATCATACCATACGTACTGTTTAAATATTACGTGTAAAAGATAAGATCATACCAAACGTACTGTTTAAATATTACGTGTAAAATATACGATCATACCAAACGTAATGTTTAAAACTTACGTGTAAAAGATACGATCATAACAAACATACTGTTTAAATATTACGTGTAAAAGATACGATCATACCAAACGTACTGTTTCAATATTACGTGTAAAAGGTACGATCATACCAAACTTACTGTTTAAATATTACTGTCCCTGTATCACGTTCGTGTCTGTAGTTTTAGTGTTGTGTCTTGAAAGTATTTAGGAAACTCTTTAACAACAAAGAATTAGTGTTACACCCCAATAAATAAAATATAATACAAACTAACAGTATCTGTATTTAGTACTTTGCCAAGTTATGATGTCATTTGTAAATAAATTTCGAAATATCAAATAAACGTTCCGACATGCTATTAGAGGATTGTCTGTCCATACCATTTCTCTGAAATTTTATACAAAAATAAGCCTGAAAACATGTATTACAGGATAAACTAATTTGGGACTTAATATGTGTTACTAATGCTTTTTTTACTGTTTGTAATAAGTATTTGACTGCTTGTAATAAATCAGTTTTGTCCTTTACTGACAGGCTATTTGTAATACATAATTTGTGTTCTACTCTCACAGTAGTTGAGTATTTGTTTATACATAAGTTGCGTTTTATTCTCACAGCAGTTGACTATTATACAGAAGTTGTGTCCTTTACCTTTAGCATTTGAATCTTTGATATAAAAAGTTGTGTTCTTTACTCGTAGTATTTGCCTCTTTATAATACATATTATGTGTCCTTAACTTGTAGATTTGACTAGTTGTACTACATGTTATGTGTCCTTAACTTGTAGTATTTGAATAGTTGTACTACATATTATGTCTCCTTAACTTGTAGTATTTGACTAGTTGTACTACATAGTATGTGTTCTTAACTTGTAGTATTTGACTAGTTGTACTACATGTTATGTGTCCTTAACTTGTAGTATTTGACTAATTGTACTACATATTATGTCTCCTTAACTTGTAGTATTTGACTAGTTGTACTACATAGTATGTGTCCTTAACTTGTAGTATTTGACTAATTGTACTACATATTGTGTTCTTAACTTGTAGTATTTGACTAGTTGTACTACATATTATGTGTCCTTAACTTGTAGTATTTGACTAGTTGTACTACATATTATGTGTCCTTAACTTGTAGTATTTGACTAATTGTACTACATATTGTGTTCTTAACTTGTAGTATTTGACTAGTTGTACTACATATTATGTGTCCTTAACTTGTAGTATTTGACTAGTTGTACTACATAGTATGTGTCCTTAACTTGTAGTATTTGACTAGTTGTACTACATATTATGTGTCCTTAACTTGTAGTATTTGACTAATTGTACTACATATTATGTGTCCTTAACTTGTAGTATTTGACTAATTGTACTACATATTGTGTTCTTAACTTGTAGTATTTGACTAGTTGTACTACATATTATGTGTCCTTAACTTGTAGTATTTGACTAGTTGTACTACATATTATGTGTCCTTAACTTGTAGTATTTGACTAATTGTACTACATATTGTGTTCTTAACTTGTAGTATTTGACTAGTTGTACTACATATTATGTGTCCTTAACTTGTAGTATTTGACTAGTTGTACTACATAGTATGTGTCCTTAACTTGTAGTATTTGACTAGTTGTACTACATATTATGTGTCCTTAACTTGTAGTATTTGACTAATTGTACTACATATTGTGTTCTTAACTTGTAGTATTTGACTAATTGTACTACATATTGTGTTCTTAACTTGTAGTATTTGACTAGTTGTACTACATATTATGTGTCCTTAACTTGTAGTATTTGACTAATTGTACTACATATTATGTGTCCTTAACTTGTAGTATTTGACTAATTGTACTACATATTATGTGTCCTTAACTTGTAGTATTTGACTAATTGTACTACATATTATGTGTCCTTAACTTGTAGTATTTGACTAGTTGTACTACATAGTATGTGTCCTTAATTTGTAGTATTTGACTAATTGTACTACATATTATGTGTCCTTAACTTGTAGTATTTGACTAATTGTACTACATATTGTGTTCTTAACTTGTAGTATTTGACTAGTTGTACTACATATTATGTGTCCTTAACTTGTAGTATTTGACTAGTTGTACTACATATTATGTGTCCTTAACTTGTAGTATTTGACTAATTGTACTACATATTGTGTTCTTAACTTGTAGTATTTGACTAGTTGTACTACATATTGTGTGTCCTTAACTTGTAGTATTTGACTAGTTGTACTACATAGTATGTGTCCTTAACTTGTAGTATTTGACTAGTTGTACTACATATTATGTGTCCTTAACTTGTAGTATTTGACTAGTTGTACTACATAGTATGTGTCCTTAACTTGTAGTATTTGACTAGTTGTACTACATATTATGTGTCCTTAACTTGTAGTATTTGACTAGTTGTACTACATATTATGTGTCCTTAACTTGTAGTATTTGACTAGTTGTACTACATATTATGTGTCCTTAACTTGTAGTATTTGACTAGTTGTACTACATATTATGTGTCCTTAACTTGTAGTATTTGACTAGTTGTACTACATATTGTGTCCTTAACTTGTAGTATTTGACTAGTTGTACTACATATTATGTGTCCTTAACTTGTAGTATTTGACTAGTTGTACTACATAGTATGTGTCCTTAACTTGTAGTATTTGACTAATTGTACTACATATTGTGTCCTTAACTTGTAGTATTTGACTAGTTGTACTACATAGTATGTGTCCTTAACTTGTAGTATTTGACTAATTGTACTACATATTGTGTCCTTAACTTGTAGTATTTGACTAGTTGTACTACATATTGTGTCCTTAACTTGTAGTATTTGACTAGTTGTACTACATATTGTGTCCTTAACTTGTAGTATTTGACTAGTTGTACTACATATTGTGTCCTTAACTTGTAGTATTTGACTAGTTGTACTACATAGTATGTGTTCTTAACTTGTAGTATTTGACTAGTTGTACTACATATTGTGTCCTTAACTTGTAGTATTTGACTAATTGTACTACATATTATGTGTCCTTAACTTGTAGTATTTGACTAGTTGTACTACATATTATGTGTCCTTAACTTGTAGTATTTGACTAGTTGTACTACATATTATGTGTCCTTAACTTGTAGTATTTGACTAGTTGTACTACATATATTACGTTCTTTACTCATGCTATTTTGGCTATTTATTACACATGAGTTTAGTAACTTTACTCATGCTATTTGACTCTTTGTAATACATAAGTTGTCAAAAAGTAATTGGAATGTATTACAATATATTTTCTTATATTTCTACATTTTGATGAAATCCGTTATTTGACATGTTATGTTTGTAAGGGTTGAGTCAACCATATTAAATACAAGTTTGGACCAAGAAGGCTTGCGACCGGCTTTTACATGATTGCAGTTAATACTTTAAAATATCACAAATTTATAGGGAATATACCTGACTTACCCAACAAGCAGTGCTGATTTCATAATTTGATTGAAGTATTGGATTTACTTGACATTTGAATAGAAAATATACATATAGTATAAAATACACACATGTGATCCAGAATCATTAGGACTTCGCTTCGAGTCGAATATAGATGAAATATAGTTAACATAATACAAAATAATAAAAGCAGCCAATACACTAACTTAGAAATAGGTCAGGGATTTACACATCTTCTTCAAATCTTCAAAGAAATTTATTTTCTCTTTCGGTTAAAATAATTGAAAAATCGAATTAACTGTATATAAGCTTAGATAAATGAAAAAGTTGGACGCGATTGTTCATATAGATTAATTTCTTTTTCTGTAGAATGAAAAAGCCTAACATTTAGGACACGTTGATTTCGTTGAATGCATCGCCATCTCTGTACTCAGTATTTTGACACTATTTTGAGTCCTATAGAAAATTTAACACGTTCGTTGTAAATGCTTGAGGGAATTCAAGCGGTTGTTTTCTGTTATTTTTCTAATGACAATAAAATGCTACCAAATATGCATCCTTAATTAGCTAATAATGGATTCGGTTAAAGATATCACACAGTGCTAGGACCCGAGCATATTCACAGTTTTGTTGCTGTTATTGTTGTTTCGGGGATGTTCTTTAACATTCACATGGTATTATATTTCATCGTACGACCTTGTTGAAGTGGATTTTCCATATTTACATGAATATATGAACTGAAAACTATACACACCTTGAAATCTGGTTCCCTGTAAAAGACATTGTTGTCTATCATACATGTTTTGAGTTATATCACCTGATTAGGCTCGAATAAACAGTAACACAAAAAAGAGTGAAAACGACAAGCTTTGAAAAAACAATAATTTATTTCCCTGGAAAAATTCTGTAAAAATGGAAAAAATACGAACTTACGGTTTTATAAAATAAACTCCAAAAAAATCCAAAAATAATCCGAGAATAAAATCCTAGTACTCCTAATAACAAAATGTTCTACTGATTTCACGTTGGAATCCCGACGAAGAATCCAACGATGACGTTTGCTACAATCTGTAGTGTTGAAGTCTACAGTTCCTTGTAGAAATAAAAATTATCACTCTGGTTTCTGATAGCTGGATAATTTTTTACAAAAAGTTACTGCCCTTGTTCAACAATATTACATGAACACACGTATTTTCCAGAAAAATAACAGAATTGATCATTTTGAATCCAAGTAATTTGAAATAACTCCAATCACCGCAACATTCAAACAGTTTAGCTGCCCAGCTTCTACTAAGATTAATTCTCCAAAACATGGGTTATATGGGCTTACAAGGGTCACGTGATCATCTTCTGGACGTTTATAGAAGCAAATACTTGTTACAGATCACGTTTACCCAGTGTGACCCTGATGAAAACCAATCATTTTTACTCTAAGAAATAAATAAAAACATTGTTTATAGTTTAAAAACAAAGTCCCATCATGACCTTGGAAACAACCAATGATTTTAAAATAAAATAGAACTTCTTTACGAAGGTTGCTACAAATTTTGAAACAAGATCAGGATTAAGATCAACACCTGGTATTTATAAACTAACAGACAAAGTCAAACTATTTTTTTTTAAAAAGTATCATCTCTAATGAATAAATGTACATTACAATATCATGTAATGAAAAATAAATATTTAAAACTGACAAACAGTTAAATTGAAAAAAGTATATACTAAATCAGATATAATTAAATCAAATATACATAACAAGCTTGTTAGGAATATGTTTTCAACCTCTTCCTTTCTGGAAATATTGAATGTCTATCACGTTATTTAGAGACGAATTTGAATTGATGGCTAAATATTTTTTTTTAGATGCCACTATATTTCCACTAGAGTTTGGTGTCGGCCTGGTGTCAGGATAATGTTACTGGGTGGGACATCATGCTACATGTCTGTGGCATGATGTCCCAGTGCTAGACATCTCTATAAACTGTCACACTCCAGAAATGGTAGCGATATGACTGAAAAATTATTAAAGCTACGTTAAATATCCCAATCACACACACACACACACACACACACACACACACACACACATGTAAACAGCCGATATTTCGCAATTCTAGGTTTTCCGAAATTGCGCAGTATTCAGATTTTATAACGGTGTCTATAGAGAAATTAATTATTTTGGGTTTTTACACTGGAAAGCATGTGTTTGTGGCGAGTTTTGAGTTATATTTTAATTTTTATTCAAATTATTTCGATTCTAAACGATAATTCTTCCTCCTATAAATGTTTGAGTGCTCATGCATAATTCTTGGATAAAGACATTCCTTTATATTTTATTCGGAAATTCAAACACCGGAATATTTTTTGTGGATTTAAAAGGAACTGTAGACACATCTGTACTTTAAAGGTTACAGTATACGTCATCGCCATCCATTTTGGATTTTTCGCCGGCACTCGAACTTGAATTCATTAGTACATTTCATTAATATGACTTCTAAAATTTAATTCGTGGATTATTACTGGATTATTTTCGATTGATTCTTAAAACCGTAAGTTCTTATTTTTTTATTTTTACAGTGTTTTTTCCAGGGAAATAAATTATTTGTTAAATATTTCAAAGCTAGTTATTTTCACTCTTTCTTTTTTTACTGTTTATTAGAGCCTAATCAAGTAATATAAGACCAAGCTGAAAGACATTAATCTTTCTCTGTGTAATTTCGATCTCGTTACCGTTGTAAGATACAAATATACCTCAAATTGGAAAACACTTTCCACTGTTTCGATGTCTATCTGACACAGTCCATCCGATGAATTTAAAACCGTGCACGTGGTTCATCGTCGCTAGCCAAAGCTCAGATATATTTATCTTACCTAAACCTTGGCGGATCGATCAGATACTCAGTTCTTCAGGTTTGTAAATGTTACTGGATGCATCGTCAGGCCTCCGATTCCAATCAAAATCATGAAGTTCAAATTTGAACATGCATATAGTTCCTACATGATCGAGACAAAGGGAGTACGGAAAAGGAATGGACTCATGAATACACAAATTTCCATGAATGGTCCATGTTTGTACAAATACAGCCTTTTATCTCAAATACACCTGTGATGGTTTCCCTCTCCCCCGTTGTCATATTTGTATGTAAACTTGTAATGTTTCCTTTTGAAGTCAATTACCTTCACCACTTTCGGACCATGCACAATGCACCTCTCTTACACGCTATTGGTTAATTGGCATTACATACTACGAAAGACAACTCATGACATCCAATAGATGTCGCAAGGACAAATCACTAAAATATCGTAGTATTCGTAGTACTTTGTTAGATACAGAGACCGCTGATGTTTCAGAAAAAGAAAAACAAAACATTGGGTTCATTTTGTGTTTACAAAAGTCCATGGTATAAAACAAATCAGGAGTAAACTATAAAAGGTTGAATTTTAAAAACTTGAGAAACAAGTAAAATAAACCACTGAAAACCCATTTCTGAGACATATTATCGCCCAAAAGAATTACAGTTTGGACCACCTCGTATTGAGAAAAAGAAGCTGCCAGCTCACCGGCCAAAATATACCCAAGACCACTTTATTTGGAGGAACAAGAAGCAACCGGAAGTGTCCTTGCCACTAGAAGGTTAGCCAATGGTCGTAAGAAACGAAAAAGTAATGTAACCATAAATCGCCGAAGATTCACGACAAACATTGTCCCAATAATGTCCTCACTGATGTCGATTGACTAAATATTCTGAATGGTGGAAGACGAGCCGACAATAATTCTTCCGAAATCATCAATGAAGCAGTTGTTATTTGCCAGCGTTTATTCACAGATGTACAGCCACGTCTATCGGGCAGTTATCGAGAAGATTATTGATGGTCACTGCAGAGATTGACGACGACAATCGGTGATAGCAAAATGACATGATTATACACAATACTCCATGTGAACCCATGATGGTCAGGATGATAAATCCACGATTACCAACATAAAACGTTGTTTATTGAGAAGAAATTGGCCATGTTGTTCAGGGTCTACTGAGAACGGTGGCCCAAGAAACGATCCCGATTGCAAAACAATATGGAATAAAAGTTGTTCGTGACAAGGCTATTGCTGATGTTGGGGATGTTGCTGGTAAAGCATTCTCGGCGGTCCAATGTGATGCCAGCAAGTGTCATTAAAATAACAAATCAAACTGCAAATTACCGACTAAAATAATCAGCGGGCTAATAAGCCCGAAGTATAACTGCAAACCTAGTAGCGAGTAGAGGTCTGACCCGTCGTCGTCGCTGGCCCGACAGTGATCATTAATTGAGTGAGTGTTAGCACATCGTTCTAAAGAATAAAGCATATACTAACATGTTAAAGCGTGTATCAGATCCCGCATTTTACATGGACCCACCAGTACTCGAGGATCAGTCTGTGCACGATTTTCAATATTATTCGTATGAAGCACAAGAACCAAACCAACGTGAACGAATCTAACTATAAGTTCAAGATACATCCAAGTATGTCTTGCCCGCCGAGTAATTAACTGAAGTTCAGGGTAGGCCTTTGAAAGAGGACTGTACTCCATACGACAATCAACAAAATTCGTTCGTTAAC
Source organism: Sinohyriopsis cumingii (assembly GCA_028554795.2). NCBI lineage: Eukaryota > Metazoa > Mollusca > Bivalvia > Unionida > Unionidae > Sinohyriopsis > Sinohyriopsis cumingii. Next base: position 63,123,242 of record CM068832.1, on the reverse strand, counting down.
AATGGTGTTATAGCCTTTCTCAACAGAAGACGTTAGATTATCGACGACTGATAAATCGAGTGTTGACATTCCCACGATAATATTGGGTCTCTCAAGATATTTAGACGATTATTCACGGTCCGCTGGTCAGTCAATGATATTTGCAAAGGACATTGTGGATAAAGCCGATAACCGACCATTAAGACCTAGATGTCACGGTGGAGCAAATGAATCGGATGTCGTAGATGTACGCATCAACGCCAACGCTGATTTCATCTTGGGATTCCCAACACTTAAAAATCATATTTATGCTCATGGGAGATTTAGCTGTGCCTTATCGCTGTCACATATCTTTGGTTTCTGCAGAAATGTAAGACAAGTTTTCTTCTGGGCGAAACATACACTTACACTAGTTCGACTTAGCACACTCTTGATGCCAGGCGACATAATTCTCATATAAGAACCATAATGGAGTTTGACCTGCTCGGAGTAATAGTGAAGTTCTCTGAGGATAAATGGACATCAAGAACCATCAGAAGAAGTATTAATGGATATTGAGAACAATCATGTCATCGTTTGATGACATTTATGGAGTATGATCGAAATGTTGACTCCTGTTTGCAGATATATCAACGGCATTTCACAACATTATATCGGATATAGTATTTCTCGATCGAACACTTGGATTTGTTTAGACAATTGGTCCTTGGTATACATTTTCGAGCTCACGTAGGTACACTGCCAGCTGCTGTTACATCACAAAGCAATTAATGTAATAATACCAGACAAAACAATCGGGCTCGAATGTGTTGGTGGACGAATGAGAGTCATTAATGACATTGTTGAAAACATGTAATTGAACCGTGCATCATGTTGTATAAAATGTCATATCGGCACGTCAGTGTTACTCTGACGCCTGGACAGATGAAGAAGATATAATCTGCATCGGCAAAGAATTGTGGAACATCAATATTACTGAAATCAACGGCGTTGCAAGGTCCAAATAAATTATCGTTGAACGAACGTCAGATGAAGCACTTTAATGACGCCAAGAAATCAATGATTGTTATTGAACATGATCTCTCCGCGAGTGTTATCAACGGTACAATAAAGACTGCTGGTATAGTTCCACTTCTTGAAGCTATACCAGCATTGATTGTCGATGAAGCAGAAGCTGTTGAAAAAGTAACCGCACTCGGTGCGGTTGGAACCTCTGCCGGAATCGAGGCAGGGTCTAAGGACCTGAACAAAAAAGTAGGGAGAGGGTCTACGACTACCAGGAACGCGGTACAGTCAAGGTCTGCGACTACAAGGAATATTTCTCTTAGTAAGCCTTCCATGTCCAATTTTGATTTACTTGATGCTGCTCGACGATTAAGCATAGAAAACTTTAGAGTTTTCAGGCGCGATCAGTTACCAAAACAAATGGTAATGAAATTAATCTCGATTGATGTTCTGGTCCAGGTACTCACTGGATTGCATACGCTGTTGATCCACATAGTGTTGTTTATTTTGATTCAATATTCCCAACGCAGACGTTGATGAATCCACCTATATGCAGTTCAAACGCGCTTGCTGTACGTAGCGCTATCAAGGGCATCATCATCACAGCCTTAAACGGTACACGAATACACAAGCGGTCGTGTTAAACAAATTAATAATTTATAATGGTAGATTACGGAAGATCTCAAGCCGTTAGGGTCAAAGGTAAACATGGCCCTGATAACATTGATTTTTCAGCGTATGCGATTAAAGATAAGCTTGCTGATCCTATGAACCTCGCTGGGGTTGACAGAGATGAAGTTGATGTTTTTCAGGGTCAATATGGAAAGTTAAAGACGGGCACTATTTAGTGGGTCGATATTATCAGGCGAAATAATCAGAGACTCAGAAACGAGATCAATAAACTTGTTGCTAAAACCAGTGATACAATGACCGGTGAACTCAACATGAACGGAAAAAGAATTGTTCTTCTGGGAAAACCAGTGTTTGAGAATGACGCCACAAAGAAGAAGTACGTAGACGACAATGACGTCACGACTAATAATAAATTAGCCACGTTGCGAGCTAAGTATGATGTTCATGTATATATGTTTAAGGGTCTTCACATAAACGTTCAAAGACTTAATAAAAATACAGATGATTTTTTAGGAATTCCAATGGTCGTCAAAGTAACGTTCGCCACAATTAACACAATACTCGACGATCTAGTCAATGTTATAAGATCAATTACGGCGATCAACTAAACGCTTGCATATATATCCAGCGGAATCCCCGACGTCGCTGAGCGTATCAAAAAGTTAAAGTTAAAGTTCATACGACCACCGTCATCAACGCTGTATACACGCTGTGGCATGGATCAACGACACGGTCAAAACAAAAAAATTAATCATACCGCTGAAGTCGCAGGCGTATACAGACATCGGTGTTAAGCTCTGCGCGATATAGTATATTTAAGACATATCCATGGCGTCATTCAACCGAAACATTTTCAGGAACTGTGTTAGTCGTTCCAAATCAAAAATACCGAGGAAATATTCATAATGGATTGCGAATTAAAAACAAATGATTCGGCGATGTACTATTGGTGTCTTAAAAATGTCTCGCGAACACCTCAATTGACTGCTTATTATATATGACTGCTACACTTCAGATATAATCAGGCATGGAAAACATCGCTGAGAAGCATTATCAACAAGTATAAGACGAAACAAAAGCGATATAACAGACGTATTATTACCATCGACAACATTGTGCATGCGGTGGCCACAGTAGTCACTTGAGCAATAACGTTAATAGGTACGTTTTCTACTAATAAGTACGTTAAGGGCGACGTGTGTGATATCACCCGCAGTTAGAATCGGTGTTTCTATATTCGTCGGTGTTGCTGGTATTCTTAATATCGCAAAACAACTATCAACGTGTGCGAGTACGAATTCACATGAAAACACAAATTCTGTCGAAGGCAATAAATGCACATGCCGATATATCATCTTTGATATCATCGGTGCTAAATGACAGCGAAATATCCGATGATAAATTGATTGCAATCAGTACTATTTATCGTCCGTGGCGTCATTTGAACACTCTGACAAAGCTTCCCTTTCCTCGGCGCGGAAACGCTCGGAACTGATGCATAAAGTTACACAGTGCTGAAAAGAAAACGAGCGGCCACCCCTCCCCCTTCAACCCCTCCTCTGAATGGGCCGGACTCATCCTAGACCTCCACCCCTCCCTGTCTTCTAGCTTTATTGGACCATGTCTAGCTATAGGACCCTGCCTTCAAATTAACTTTCCTGAGAGTGTATAACTAGGTATACCTCTTAGACTCCCATGGATTTGCTAGCTAATCCCTCCTTGAAATTAGCCTTACCAAGTAAAGTACACAGATACGCGCTTGCTCTTTTGCGTGCTTTTAAACACAATGGAGGTCCGGCCCACAAGATTTCCCCTGGATTTACTAAACACTACGTCATGTTAACTTCGGCCACGCCCGGTCGCTCGGTAACATGAGTCGTGTTTATACATGAAAACACCTGGCTGGCCTTTTATACAATGAAAATAAAACAAAACCAAAAGTATAGCAGATAATGTACTTAGCGTTTTGATTTAATTCTGGGCGACCTCCAACAGACACATAGAAATTTGTATCATCCATTATATAATTATATTTTCTTCAATTAATAAATTATACGATTAGTTTCAATTTTTCAGTCATCTCGCTGCAATGTGGCAGTTTATAGTGATGTCTAGCACTGGGGCATCATTCCGCAGACATGAGCATGATGTCCTACCTATTCACATTATACTGACACCAGACGTACCAGTTTTAACCTCTTAATGCTGGGCGCCTAGTGAGTCAACTGTAAGTATCATTTTTTGTATACGTTTTTGGTATGACTCGATCGGGGTTCGAAACCGCGACCTCTCGCATCTGAGGAGGACGCTCTAACCAATAGAACAGGGGTCATCTATTTGCGACTATTGTTTGTCTTGTGACATCATTATATAATAATCTAGGACAATCTCTAATTAAATAAACGTTTGTCTTAATTATATAACGAGCGGGTGGAATGTCGCAAAGGAATTAGGGGAGAAATATGTTCAGCTAACTGGAATTAAGATCCAAAAGTTGCCTAAGACAATTTGCGAAATCAGACCAGGCCCTTAGAAGCAGAAAATGAGTTTGCTAGATTAGCTATGCTCAAGTCCCAGAAGGGTACACAGATTGACTGTGATAAAATAACCGGTAAGAAAGAAAACGCCAAAATTACCGATCGCGTCCTTGTCGATGGCGACCTTGTCATAGCGATGAGATTGATGATGGTCCAATGGGGCTTATCCAGGGTAAATTCTAGTATGTTCGGGAATCAGCACATCACAGTTTTAGATAAAAATTCTAAGCAGGGAACGTTGACAGGTATCGACAGGCCGTATTATGAAAAAGCATAATTTTGTCGGCCGTTGTTTACTCGTTGTATATGTTACGCGAGGATAATACTGATGCTCCGAAGTTGTTACAGAGAAGGGAGCCAAAATAGAAGACATCGCTGAGTTGGAAAAAATTCCGATAATATGAAAAACAATATCCGACGGGGTTTTGTAGTGCCCCAATAGTGGTGGTCGACCAGAACGTCCATGCGTGGGACTTAAAGCATAAAAAAATTCCACCTCAAGAAAATAGCATAAACAATCCAGTATCAGTCTGGCAGTTTCAGAGTAGTCAATAATTTAATGGTGGGTTTAACAAATTCGTGCTATCATAGGGCAAACCTTATCGCCCAGAATCTCTTCATGAGCAGATGACACGGGTAGCATTAAAATGCACAGATGACACTTCTGTGGTCGATTGATTGCTGAATAATTGTTTTAAATCCCATCTAACTTTACTCACCTTTGCCGGCAAAAAAATGCATGGCGCCCAAACACCAAGGAACTTTGGTGCGGATATGCAGCGTTCGTGTATTGAATTCGGACACGGTGGCCTTTGGAATACAACATTCAATCTCGATGATGGTAGCTTGTTATCCTGTTAGTTTCCTTGGGAAGGGTGAATGTGAAACGTATTTTAAGCAATTTGATTATCTGACGCACAAAATGACTCGAGTTGCAGTAAACGGTCCGCTGTCGATGGATCCCATAGACTTATTTGGACGTGCCGAGATCGAATCATTTGGGTTTGCTAAAAATATTCATGCTTGTTTTTTTTTGTTTTTTTTTTTGTTATTTTAATATACCAGACCCGGAGACAAGTCCACTAGACTGCTGCTCAAAAAAAAAAAACTGCGGTTGGGCTCTAATTGTATTATTGAGGAGTATGCTTCATAAGGGGATACTGACATAGCTGACTGTGAGTGGAGCAATACTTCCGCATTGACCACAAAAGGAGGTCTGGATAACAAACCCAGAAAGCAACGATCAGGAAGATATGGGCCGAAAAATCATTAGCAAATTTAGACATGGATCATCGGCTGATAACAAGCGTCGTTGCACAAGGTTAATCATGGATGAAGCAGGACCTGATTTTATATATGCTGACACGGTTTACAATGGTGTGTTTGCCACCAGGGAAAATGTTAATCTAACAGATGGAACTAAGATATTGTTACGTTTTTAGGTTCGAATAAACAGTAGCACAAGAACGAGGAAAAGCAACAAACTTTGAAGAATGTAACAAATAAGTTTTCCCCGGAAAAAATACTGTAAAAATGAAAAAATATAAGAACTTGCGGTTTTAAGAATCAAATCTAAAACTAAATCCAAGAATATTCTACGAAAATTAATTTTTAGAAGTCCTAATAATGAAATATTATTTTTGAATTCAAGTTCGAGTCCCAACGAAGAATAAAAAATGGAAGGCGATGACGTATACTGTATCATTTGTGATATTGTAAGGTCTACAGTTCGGTGTTATTCGCAAACAATAATCCAGTGTTTGAAATAATGTCAAAGAATTATGTATAAGCACTCATATATTTCCAGGAAAAGATTTATCATTTACAATCCAGTTAATTCGAATACAAATTAAATTCTAACTACAACTGACACATCAGACACTTTCCAGTTAACAGTAAAAGCCCCGACTGAGGAAAATCTCTATAAAGAATGATTATACAGTAACTCGAAACGCAAAACAAATTCCCGGATGAGGGTCAACATTCCTAAACCTTCGAGAAGTATTTACGTATAAAATCACGTAGTCCCAGTATGACCTTGATAAAAGCCAGTCATTTTACTCTGAGAATAGGAAAGAAAATAAAAAGTTCTTTAATTCTATCACTGATTTCTAAATAAATGTCGGGAACTAGGTCATCTGTAGGTGTTTAAAACTGAAGAGTCAAGGTCAAACTATTTTCTAAAAAAATACCAGTTCCTAGTAAACAAAATTACATTATTTTGACAAGTAATGAAATTAAAAATAGAAAGATGTTACAACTTACAAACAATTAAATTAAATCAAATATATATTAAATCAAATATTTCTAACAATATGTACTAATATCAGTTACTATGATGGTGATTCGTCGCAGTTTACTCACCTGAGATCTTCAGTGCATGCATAATAAACTTCTTATAGATGATCAATCGATGTCATCATGACGCCACTAGAGTCGCCACGGACTTTCATATCAGTAAATCAAAAATAGACATTACAACGGGATATTCTCCATGGGGTCACTGGAGAATACAAACTGAGCAAGTACGTAATTATTCTGAATTTTCAAATTATAAACCTCTTTTGCAGTATTACTATGGTGGTCTGCAAGGAAGTCCGTCATCACAGCCGTCATCGGCACCATCATTTCTTGGTCGCATTTCGCGACATAAAACAGCATATCTGAATGACCCTGGTAGTGTTGGTAAAACAACACTTGCGTTAAAATTGTTTTTGGGGATCCCTCACAGCTGTGATATTTTGAACACCTACACACAATCTTCCTATGGAGATAAAAGAAAGTAGGGGTCAGGTCCAATACTTATCACAGCTTCTTTCGATGCCGCGGTGATCTGTGGACTCCCCAGCGAACGCGAGAAACATATATTAAGAAAGAAATCATCATTGGGACGAAATCTATATGGAGTCTAAAGATGCATTAACAAAGTTTCTGGATTGGCTATCGACAAAATCAACGGCGATTATCATGTGCGGCAATCAAGGACAACCTCCTACATTTACGGGTGAATCACCAAACAACTGACTAATAATATGTTAGAATACCGCTGGTGGGTGGGTGGACGAATCATTAAAAGCACTAAAAGCAATGATGAGACTTAAACGAAGCAGAATTCAACGTGAGATAATGCGCAGAGTGTTTTTTCTGTTGTTGTTGGTTTTAGCCAGAAATGTCCCTTGATGGCAAATGGCGCCCTTATGATCTGACACTTGCGTCCTGTAAAATAGTTCGCGATTCACCTCAATCAGAATTTTATAGGCGCAACAAGGAGAAAGTTTCCAAGTTACCATTTCCTCTTTGTTATCGCGCAGCGGACACTCTTCTTCAGAATAATCTCGTTGATATCCCAGGTTCTTAGGCCCCCACACAAAACTTCTTCTTAACGATATTGTTCATGTTCCCATTGAGGTTGTACGACCATCATGTTGGAATCTAGGATATACAATAACAAGTCATTAGTCGCAGGGTCTAACAATCTCAGATAACAATACCTGGATTGTCGATGATAGTGTTGAATGGTCAAATTTAGTCTTTTTGGCGGTATAGAGAGTGACAAGAATGTCTCAACTACACACGATGGTATATAATCAACTTTAGGATATACCCGGCGCGACAGTTCCCGGCATGCCATGTCCTTCGACGGTAAGGAAACAATTAGCTTGTTATCAGCGAGATGACAAAGTAAATAAATAAATAATAAATAAATCCGAGTTTGATCTTGATCCTGAATTCACCAAGGTGAATAGTGTTATGTCAATATTTTTCAAATGACCCAAGACAATTTACCCTGGACAGAATCGATATTTGGTTTGGACCATACACGCAAAAATGCCATATTGACATGTTTTGAATAGAACCGACGTCGAGGCTAATTCCCTGATTCGCTAGCAATTCTCTGCTGGTGGTAATTGTGCATTTTTAGGAATTACGTGTAATAATTCATTAACAAGTCCACGTTGAGGAGCCGCGACATCTAGTCTGCAGATTGCAGACTTACCAGTGGATCTTACAACACTGGAAATTGTATGTATGGTTACGCCCCAGATAGGAACAGTTGCTCTTTTCTTTTGCCTCCTTCAAGTTCACTAGGTTTATATAAATACCTTACTGTCATGTTGCTAGCAAGCAATGGTCTCGTTGGCGAGTCGCGTCGCTAAGCCTGTTTGTGTTTCTTAAAGTTTGCATCGATGGGTTTCATTGCAATTCTGCGTGTGACTTCATTGTTTAAGGCAGCTATTACGCTTGGCAGTCTCGCAGTCTATTTACGTGACTGAGTGTCCTTTATCAGTTCAAACAATCGCTTAGCAAGTGTTTGATTAAATCACTCAATGATTGACTGATCGCAATGAATGGGTGCCTGTCCGTGTCTGATTAAAACATTATATTTCTTCATCCGCGATGTTGCTGCACCAATAAATCCTTTGCAGGATTCGACATGTAGCAATCGTGGCCATCGTAATGGTCCGCGTTGATAAGTTCGTTCAAACGCGTCTGCGAATTCAGTTGCTTTTTTTCAGAAGATAATGGTTCCGATTTGACTTATCTGCTTGCAACGTTGACGACCGTCAACGCGTACTTGTATGCGGAAACATCGCGCTTGACACCCTCTGCATCAGCGATTTTTCTAATCGCAACTGCGCCTTTCCATTATCATATAGGGCTATAATAAATCGACAATTAATTGCCCGCCAGCCCCCGACGCAAGTCTACCGAACATCTATAAACTTATGAAACAGTTTGCCAGTGACTCCCTTATATCTGAATGTGTATAAACTTCAGCGCGTGACTCAGCTTGAAATCAGCGTTATATCATTGTTGTAGATCATTCAATTTTGTAAGCGACGTCATGAGCATGGCTCGCTTGATCAATGGCATTAACTGAAGATTCCCTAATTTATGGTCCGTTTTCCTCGTCAAGTCTGATGTCAAATCCGTTCCAGGACCACAATAATTATTTTCCTGAAGATGATGAAGATGAAGATCAATCGGGTATTTAGCCCATGGCGTTCCTGGTAATTTCCTGAGTGCCTCCGTGACATCATCACCCTTGGTTGGCGTCTCTCGAGACACTGTTGGCGATTCGTGAATCGATGAAGACACAACTTACATTTTGTACCGCATTTTGCACATGTACCTGTATGTGCCAGTCGGCGATTCCTTGTCGTTATTGCTCTAAATCTAATATTATTAGTGACCATCTTGCATCGAACACAATACAGACTAATGGTTTTATGCAATAATATATTCCTACAACATGAAGGTGATTTACTTTTTCATCGACACAAGAGCAAGGACCAATCAAGCATCATCCAGCATTATCCAGGATAGACCTCGCCATCATCATCATCGGTCCGTCTGGGTAAGTTGCTACTCAGTCTTATAACGAGATAGCTCAAATCGAACAAACTTTAATCAGTAGCGCTGTCATTAATCTTGTTTTTTACGACTATGTCATGCTTCACAAACAAAAATATCCAGCCCGAATATTTTCACGAAGCAGACATAAAAGCAAAGATAACTGTAATTTTTTGGATTATCTTTAATAGTGTTCATACATATACGCTACTAAATATTCATCAGATTTGGTGCCCCGGAGATATGGACATAAAAATCTTTAAATACATTTATGTACATGCTCAGAAAACCCCTCATGGATTCATTACGATTAATTTTCACGACCCTAGAACACGACATCGCATTGGTCTCGATACAATCTTTGGTTGAGCAACCTGTCATCACATCGATACTAAGTCCGTTATATTATAACACACTCTTCTACCCCCGTAGACACCCCAGAAAGGGATGGATGTTCCTCTTGATTGGGTTTTTTAAATAGCTTGTCAGAAAGTCCATATTTTGTCTCATGTTACAGGACCATCTTATTGTTTTGTTAGAAGGTTCAATTTTAAAACACGGGCCCTTAAAAACGCACAAAAAGGTCGGTTCATCAACCCATCCCCCCTGGGTAATTTTTCCAATGGGCAAAATGTCCTCCATAAACATTTCAAACATGTATAAATTTTGCTACATCCTGTCACTTAGTATGGAACATATTAGTACCAGGTGTTGAAATCCATTAGCCATGTAGTAATTCAACTCATCTTGTTTGACCCAGTTTCCAGATACATACGTCAAACTAAGGTTGCGATGTAAGTTCAGACAAGCGTGTTTCAAAGGATCGAAATATATTTACCTACGGTCAAGTATCTATGTGTGTGTGTGCGTGTGTGTGTGTGTGTGTGTGTGTGTGTGTGTGTGTATGATTGTATATATGTGTGTCAGTGTGTAAACACTAATTAAATTCATTATGGTACAGTATATATATATATATATATATATATATATATATATATATATATATATATATATATATATATATATATATATATATATATATATATATATATATATATATATATATATATTATTCGAAGACAAATTATAAATGTATTAGTGATGCATACCACGTCTGAATCAGCAAAATATGACAACAAATCATTGTATGTTTGCATATTTTTATCCCATCTAAGAGAAAACGTGTATTTACTCTTTGCATTTTTGTATCCCATCTAAAAGAAAACGTGTATTTACTCTTGCATCTTTTTATCCCATCTAGGAGAAAACGTGTATTTAGTCTTTGCATCTTTTTGTCATATCTAAAAGAAAACGTGTATTCACTGTTTGCATCTTTTTATCCCATCTAAAAGAATACATGTGTATTTACTGTTTGCATTGATTTATCCCATCTAAAAGAAAACATCTGTATTTGCTGTTTTCATCCTTTTATCCCATCTAAAAGCAAACATGTGCATTTACTGTTTGCATCAATCTCCCCCCAGCATGAAAATGCTATAATATATCCAAATATTTTTGCCATTACAAAAATAAGCTTGCTTATAACCAAATGGCAGAATTTAATGCATTTAATCTAATATCTTCTGGAAGATAATTGATATCTAAAACTAAAATATTAATTTTCTACTTGCACAAAGAGTACCAGATGAACGATACAAGCTTTCGTTATCTCATCCTCGTTTTTCCTTCGTATTTGTTCTATACAGTTGTAATATTGGAACCATGGTATTATATTATTTGATTTATTGGAAATATCTAGTAAATATGCGTATTCAAGATGTTTCCTGTAAATTAAGTTACGGTGAATGATTTTTTTCTGTAGTCCATACCTTATTTGTATAAAAGGACGCAGTGTAAATCACAGCTAAATCGAATGCAGGTCATTTTGAGGTTTAAATGACCTTATGTTGAAGAAATCAAATAAACATTCTGTCTCTTTGTAAAATCTAGAAATATACAGCATGCTAATGTTTTGCTTCTACAAGATAAAAGCGATCGCAGGTTATCCAAGAATGTAAGGGAATACAACTGAGATAGGATTTAGAGTTTTTACTTCTGCATTTGACAAAAAAAAAATTAGTAAAATAAAGTTTTTTCCCCCACATTTTAATGTAATAAAGGAGAATCAGATTACTACATTAAACATTTTGGTCTTCAACAAACATTGAGCAAGAAATACTTTGTTTGTAATATTCAACTGCTCTTTTATCTACGTCAGATATGTTTTCTTTGTGCTGTGACTACTAATTCGTTTACATTTCAACATTTCAAAAGAGGATCCGATTATGCGTGTCGAAGTCCTAAGCAACAGACCGAAAAGAAAAACAGTGCACAGCACTATATGTCAAACCGATGTTTGAATAATTTCAAGCAAGTAAATATCTCTTTGAACTATACCAAACTCTGAATAGTAGCTTATTAACCTTCTCTAAAAGAAAATACCATATGACTTGCCTATATCGAACTCGCTTGTTCTTATTGTCTTGAAAAAAAAACGTTACAATATACATGAAAAGAATTGAACAAGCCAAACAACCAGAACGGTATACTGAAATCGCTGAGAAGCCAATTATATGAAATTACTATCATAAATCCAACCAATGTCCAATTATCGTTTATGGCGGAGCAAAGTCAAACCCCTCGTTGTAAAATATAAACACTCCTTTTTCAAAAAGCCCTCGCCCCAAACTCGGATAATATATCCAACTGGAATCACTTGCAATAACAAATTTCTACGATACTAGTACTTCTAAGTCCATCTGAATTTATAGTTAATGACACCAATCTAACCAACGATCACAAAGTTGCAAAATAACAAAATCTTTTTTCTTTTTTTACCAATATTTTCCAAACACTTGAAAGGTCATATTTTCAGAGCATAACATAAATAAACCTACTGCCTTCGAAAACGATCCCGTTACTGTTAATATTCCCCTATTATATTATGTCATGTTATTGATGTTATCACTAAAATGGACGCAAACAGATCCGCGGACCTAGATTGAATTCACTCTAAAATTCCGAATAAGTTGGAGCCATTTACACTTTCTGGAGTTGCCGAATTAAAGAAGAGCGAAGTAAAACCAATGTTGCTTATGCCATCAAATCACAGCTGGTCAGCTTGCTATTAAATAACAGCGGTCATCGAGATGGCAGATTTCATAAAGGGCGTGAATGACAGACTAATGCAAATGAGACTCCATCTGTCTGGAAAAAGGGATGCAATTATCATCAGCGCCTATGTAGAAACCATGACAAACCAACGGGAAATATAGGACATATTTTATGCCGACCTAGAGTCTCTTATTTAAAAAATACTAAACGCTAATAAGCTCATCATCAGTGGTTAGCTCCGTGCTTAAGATGGCACAGATCACTAAACATGGCCAGCTGTCATTAACAAAATTGGCTTTGGTAACTGCAACAACAGGGCATGCCTCCACCTCAGGCAATGCGCTGAACACATCTTTCTGATCAGCAACGACAGTCTTCCGCCTACCAAACCGCAACAAGACTTCTTGACATCGCAATGACTACATCACCGTCTGAAGAAGGAATATGCAGGCCCTGAGACGTGCAGAACGTTGGACTGACCAGGGGTATATAGTCTCCAAGCTCAATATCCCGTTTCAGATTAGCGAACGGCCACGTAGCCAAAAAGTTCACCAAAAGATCGATGTCTCCTATTGAAAAAGGAGAAAGCGTCAGATGTATTTTTCGAAGAACTGTGCAAACAACTAGATGTAATCGATATGAACTCTGATTATGTCAAGAAAACTGTGCTTCACAGAATCTATGTACTCAACTGCATCCAAAACCTTCTGTCCAGCAAACATTAAGATTGGTTTGGTAAAAATGATGCTGCCATATAGACACTGCTCAGTGAAAAACATGGACTATGTAAAGCCTGTTTAGAAATGAGCACTTCGTCATTTAAGCAGAAAGCCTTCAACAACATCGAAAGGACTGTCCACTGCTCAGTGAGTTACAAGACTCATGGCCGAGCAACAAGGCATAACCTTTCACAAGCTTAGGTGATTCGGTCCATACTCTGTTGCATATCAGACTCATATTTGGCATTATTACGACTCTATGAACATAAACTAAGCAGCAGAAAAGAGTGAAAACCAACAAGTTTTGTAAAGTTCAGCAATTTTTTTTATTACCCTAGAAAACAAAAGGGGAAACTTAAAACAATAACAGTATTGTGAATACAATTTCAATTAGTCCTACAAGATAAATTACAAGTTCAAACGTATTAAGTTCCAGTTCTCGTGGTATTCAAAATTAATTCCAATTTTTAATGTGTTGTAATGTCTGTAGTCTTGAACGTGCTAATTAACTTATGGCTTGGAATGTGCCGATGTGTTAACAGTCTTTTGATGCATCACCATAATATAATCCAAATTTTCCACGTCTGAATTGACTATAATTGCAAATTAATGTTCTAGTCCAAAAATAGTATTTAGCACTTGATGATTCCAGTGAATGATAATTTGGATAAATCAGTTCACCAAAATTAAAAACCGAACACAAACGTAAGGCAGATTATGGTTCAGATGTTAAGGCAAGAATGAGTTATCTTAATGTAAACAGGATTATATACCCATCTAGTTGACATAGGTCGCAAGTACCATTTTCCTGGAAATACTCCGTCAACTTAATTGGATATTTCCTTTCTGAAAGTTTCGTAGGTCAAAAGACTGGATCTTTAACTCAGACAAGTACACATGTCTACAATTAATAATGATCTGAACATAGAGAAATAATATATATGCCTTATGATGCTTATAAATTACATTTCAGTGGTCAGGTACTCGAAGTCGTGTGCAAAATACAGAGATACATAACATATAATCATGGAGAAAAGCAAACGAACAATATAAATTCAATATCCATAACACCACCTCTCGTAAAAAAAGGAAACATTTGTGCAATCAAGCTTTCTTTTAAGTAAAAGTCATATGGATCTGCAATTTAGCTCATCATGATGACAATATTATATTCCTTCAACATCAAATTGCACCCCAATAATATCTGATTTTGTTTTTCATCTTGCCATTAAAAGTAAGAGGTTGTGATCACTGAATACAATAATCGGAGACGGAGTTGAACTAATAAACAATTAAAAGTGTTGCAAAGCCATTATCAAGGCCAAGGATTCATTCTCGATTGTGGAATAATTTCTCTGTTGCTTGTTGTTTTGTTTTAGACAAATACCACCATGAATAATGTACACCATTGTTTTTCTTCTTTAAATCAGTACACCGCCAGCCTCTACATTACTTGCCTCAACTCTTATTTGAAATAATTGACTGAAATTTGGAGATGAAACTATTGGAGCACTCTTAAATATGACCTTTAGCTTATCAAAAGCCTCCTGACGTTTTCAGAACAATGCAACATAGTTTTTTTACTCAGTAAACTGGTCAGTGGTTCAGCAATTGTGAAAACATTTGTATAAAATGTCCAGCCATACCCAAAAATAGCAGTAACTGCATCTTGCTGATAGGCACGGGAATTCAGAAATAGCTTTGATCTAAACTTAGCGTTAAGGCTCGCAAAAGCTCGTTTCATAAATTCAGTATTAAATCATAACCCATTTGTCATACTCTATCTATTCACGAAACTTAAAGGTACATAAATATATTAAATAAAATAATGTAAGATACAGCTCGTAACTGACTTTGATTTTGTCATTTTGATTTCTCATATATTCTTTTGCCTTTTGAACTGGTTTTTCGATTAATGAATAATTAATCCAAAGATGATACATTGGAGACTCATTCAGTTCACGCAAAGATTTAACAAATTTTTGAGGTTTTCTAAAAGGATTTCAACACCTGCAATGATTTTCATAGGGTGAAAAAGACATTCGTCATACTAAGCAGCGCATCTGTTTATAAACATACAAATACATTTACCTACAGTTGCCATGCCAGACTTTCCATTTACCTACCAAAATAAACCATTAATAAAACGGACATCTTAGACAAATACAAATATTTTTCAAAATAATTGGTTTCTTGACAATTTAGTCCTACCTCCAGAACATAAATGCAAATATGAAGTCATATTTCTCTTGTTTGCATATCCATCAAAAATGTAATCAGATGCAGTAACCTAAAATGACTGCGGCATAAATATTACGCCTTTGAAAATGCCTATCTACAGTTGACCTCTGACCTCTACTTTACGTAAAGGGTCATAACAATTAAGAATAGAGCAAAAACGCATTTACCTCCGCCTTAAGTATCTTCCTTGACTTTAGAAGCAATATGATGTATGACGTTTTTGAAGGAAATGGTTTTTCGGTTTTGTAAATCTAAGACATATTCTTCTGACCTGTTCTTAGAAGGATCTAGCGACAGATAACGTACTGCATTTTTGAAAATAAAATCCATATTACAGTCCATGAAATTTTCCTTAACTTTGATTATCTTCGTCTATAAATTTTGTATATTATTATTATTATATTATTATTATTATTATTATTATTATTATTATTATTATTATTATTATTATTATTATTATTATTATTAATACTAATAATATTGCTGTTACGTTTTGGATTAGCATAAGCATTGACATTAAAATTATTATTATTAGCACCATTAGCAACACTATCAGCATTAGCACTTTCATTGGGTTTCGTATTAAAAAGTGCATAATTAACATTGTAATCACTAGAATTAGCGTTTTTTGCAGTAGCATTAGCATCAGCATCAGCTATAGTACTAGCATCATTGCCAGCAGTAGCACCATTATTATTATTATCATTATAAGACTTAGCATTTTAGCATAAACATTAGTAGTATTATCATTAGTTTCAGCATCAACATTAGCATTGTAATTGGCATTGCAATTTTATTTGTATTTACAGTAGCAGTAGAATTATCATCATTAGTATTAGCATTAGCATAATAACTGGCATTGCAATGTTATTTGTATTTACAGCAGCAGTAGAATTATCATCATTAATATTAGCATTAGTATTATAATTGGCATTGCAATGTTATTTGTATTTACAGTAGCAGTAGAATTATCATCATTAATATTAGCATTAGTATTATAATTGGCATTGCAATGTTATTTGTATTTACAGTAGCAGTAGAATTATCATCATTAATATTAGCATTAACATT
>CM068832.1:63074088-63101588 GCA_028554795.2 Sinohyriopsis cumingii | reverse complement strand
TGAATAAAGGTGAGTGTATTTACTTCAGTAAGTTCACATTTAAATCAAGTTTGTATATAGGATGGATTCCATGCTACAGATATACCGCCCATCCATCGCCATTCCCACCCCCACCCTCGTTATCATCTAAGCAAATCCCGTAGTTTTACTTGTTGTTATTGTTCTTGTCTTGGCGTTTTGCCATTTTTCATGTTTTATATGTTATACATGACATAACAAACCCACGTGGGAGTTAATTGACAATATTGAAACAGACGAGACCATTTTCCCCCAATTCTCTTTTGCGAGTGGAATAAAAACAAAATGACGGCCAAACATTTTCAATGAAAACGAAAAATTCCAGAAGGCGGGGTTTAAAAAGTGTTCTCACAATTGCAGCCAATCAGTAAAGAGAATACTACACAATAATTGCATGGGCTTATTTTGACCAATCAGAATCACATAAAGTGATATGTTCATATGTTATAATATAAAAAATATGAAACTGCACACTCTATAGGCAAAGTGTACCGACTATGTGATAACCATTTACGATGCCGTGTAGCATCGAAAAATACTGCACGATTCTAACAATGTAAAGATAACGGGGAAAAACTTAGCATACAATAGTCATTTATACAAGCAGTTCTAGAATTAGTTTAAAATATCAGTCATATCCATTTCTAATGCAATGAACTGCCATCATATACAGATGAACCTGACGGGGATATAGAGAGACAACTTTGTGTGACGTCATCATGCACCTCAGATAATTGATTGTTCAGCAAGAACAAAATCACTATACTCAGCGTAAGACAAGTGTCCTCTTTAAATCTAACAATATCTCTTTACAGAGTCCGGGACAGAGACGTTTTCCAAACTTATCGTGTACATATCATGTTTCGGGATTGTATATTTTGTAAGTATAATAACTTCATTCGTATGAAAATGAAGACATTCATGCGCAGATGTTGGGGTATGCTGTAAGAAACATAACGGCGGCTGGATCTGACAGATTTGAAAGCGTAACATCTTTAACGAAAAGATGTTCATGATAGTGAGGTTACTTGTATTGATTTTCGTTCTTCGCTGTGTTTGTTTCTACAATTAAACATAATTTTATGTGTGCGAGTTTGGCAAGGCTGTAGAAAAACTCGGATGCAAGCTTCGCAAGGTTATAGACAAACTCGGATGCAAGCGTTGTATACAATTTTCGATTCCCACATAATTTCAGTTTGCAATCAACGTCTGGTTTATCCATCGTTTTCAAACACTAATGGCAGATATACCTGATAAGTAGAAACAGAAAGTTCAAAAAGTGTTATCGCCACTGTGGAGATAAAAGTGGCATCAATGTAGCGACATATTTTTTCTTCCACTGGTATAATTCAATATCTCACTATGAAATATATAATAGAATGTAAATAAAAACACATACCATTTTGTTACAGAAATTCCAATATTTTGTTCCAGACTGTATACATTAGAAGGAAAAGCTCTGAAAATGTTACTTTTCGGGAAATTGGAAATGAATTTTTTGATCATTTCCCGAAAATAGTATGCCCCTTCCATAAAATAAAAAGATGTTAGCTTATTTAATGAAATTCAAAGTTAAATAAACAACACAAGTAAAGCATCGTACATTTTTCAAGATAAAATGTATCTATTCATAATAAGCACTCTTTCCCAATGACTGGGCTCAAAGAAGCATTATCATTATTTATATCAGTTCTGCTTCCATGCCATTATTTTACATGTTTAGTCAGTTTGATCCGCCAGATATTGATTGGATATGAACATTATTGATATTGAGCCTTGTCAGCAGATTCCATAAGCTAGTTTCAATGTGAAAGTTGAAATATTTTCCATTCTAATGTTCAAATGACACCGGTTTAGAACTTAAACACAATTCTAGTTTTATGTCGCTAATTGTTCTATCAAATACGTGATATAATCATTTAATTTTATCCAGTCATTCTCTATATTGTGTTAATTATTTTATCGTTGCGTCCTTTTGAAGTCCTCGACACCAGTGAACTTGAATCTTAAAACTGTTTTAAAATCGTTTTAGCTATAATTTAGATTAATGTTTGTAGATGTTAAGAAGTTATTTGTATCTCCCTACAAACAACGACGTAACTGACATAACAATAGCGTCATGTGGTTTATTTACAAAAATACTTTACAAGTATAATATATCTCCACGAAGAGCATCCAGTTGATAAGACAAAATATATTGAAAGACTCAAGATAAACATAACTAATATCCTGTTAAATTTACATTCCTCTCTCTCCCTCAATGGCATGTACAATTAAATAATTGGAAGTAATTTGGACACATGAAAATACAGTTGTTATGTACGGCTGTAGCACTTGACGTAACGTTGACAATGAAACTAAGATGTTATGTACAGTTATAACATTACATACTGTTGACAAATGAAAATAAAATGTTATGTACAGTTTTAACATATTATATCACATGGGTAGATAAAATTAAATGGGTATGTAGTTATAACTCCTAATGTAAAGTTGAACCATGAAAACAAAGATTATGTTTAAACATGAAATTAAGCGTGAAAATTAAGTCTGTGTGTACAGTTGCAGCACTTATTGTAATACTGACATGAAAACAAAATCAAGATTGTGTGTACAGTTGTGACACATAACGTAATTGTCATGCTTCTATGGCTTCGAACTAAGTAACATAAAAGAGCGAAACCAATATATTTTGTAAAATGCAAGTTTTGAGGTATGACAATGTTATAATCAAAAATGTCTTTGAACACTTTGTAATTCCAATGAATAATTTAGAAAAAAATACTCTCAAATTACAGGTGAACTTTAGTAAAAGACTGATTCCACAACAGATACTTAATTAGGAATGAATACTTCTGATGCTAAAAATTAATATAAAACTGGAGACAATAGGAGGTCAAGGATGAGGGTCAAACTTTCATTTCGAAAACATTTTAGGTTGCAAATAAGGTCCGGTCTTTCCAAGAACATGGCAAAGATGAGGCAGACCATGCATTTCCAAGGGTGAAACCAATGTCCTGAACTCAGATCCAAGTATATGAATGAGTGAATGAAAGGGTTATAAAGGTACACTTTGAATGACGATGGCTACAACTGGCTTTAAAACATGCAGTCCCACTCTGTGTCAGAAGGTATCTACGGGATACTATCACAAGTGGTCGCTGAGCACAGGTTTTATATTCATACAGATTCATTGAGCATCTAATTATATTGTATCAAACGCAAAAACAAGTAAAGTTTACTTCTAAGGCATGGGGTCTCTTAAAATAAGTCGTATTTAACATCGAACCGAATTCTGTGTTATTCTAAGGCAGGTCGTCCCTTACAATAGGTAATTAGCACCGAATCAAATACTGAGTTCTTCTTAAGGCAGTTCGTGTCTTACAATACAATAGGTAATTAGTACATAATGAAATTATGTGTTCTTCTAAGGCAGGTCGTCTCTTACAATAAGTAATTAGTACATAATCAGATTCTGTATTCTTCTAAGGCAGGTCGACTCTTACAATAGGTAATTAGCACAGAATCAAATACTTAGTTCCTCTAAGGCAGATCGTGTCTTACAATAAATATTTATCACATATTTGATTGTTTCTTTACACACATTTGTTATTGCCTCGCTTACCTTCGTGTCAACTATCCAAGAAATACCTCTGCGCATTGCATTATTCAATCCCCAGTCAGTAGAACCACCGGAAAAGCGCACAGAAATAGTTAATTGTATCAACGACCAGAATGTTGACATATTTGTCTTGACAGAAACATGGCTAAAAACATCAGGCGATGAGACCAAGCGTTCGGATCTAACACCCACTATTTACTCCATCAAGTCGTTCCCCCTGAAGTGGAATTGCTGTCATCACAAAGAACTCCATGATAAAACGTCTTAACTACACCACAACATTCAATTTCGCGACCACACATCGTTTGAGCTAGTCCAAACCACACTCACACTGGAGCAAAGGTCAGTCCATTTTTTCTGCCTATACCCTCGTCCTCCTAGTAGAAAAAAAAATCTGGCTGACTCTCTCTTTTTGGAACCGTTTCCGAATCTCCTGGACTATGGAAATTCGATAGGTGGCAACCTGATTATTCTTGGAGATTTCAACTTTCACTTTGCCTGTCCCAGAAACTCAAATACATCAAAACTCATAGATTCTATTAATGTTTTCAACCTCAAACAGTCAGTTCACCAACCCATCCATAAACATGGTCACATTTTAGACTGGATTCTTCATAGACCTGATGATAACATTCTACGGTCCTCCCTGATATCCACTGACCTTGCATCAGATCACCTCTGTATTATATGCCATCTTGACGTATCAGTCCCTAACCCTCCACTTTTATCTGCTACTAAGAGAAACCTCCGTATGATAAATAGAACCAAACTAATGCTAACCTAACAACTTGCTTACCTCCTACCGCAGAACAACTCGATAACTGTCTGCGTTCATTACTTGACAAACATGCCCCAGCTACCAAGTGTAGAGTATCAATTCAAAAGTGTTCTCCATGGTATAGCAGTGTTAGGGACCAGCTTCGCACTGCTAAAAGAGACCGCCGTAAAGCTGAGAGGCTTTGGCTTTCCACCAGACTCACTATTCATAAGCAAATCTATGAAGTCGCTAAGAAGAATGTCACAAATATAGTCCATGCAGTGAAATCAGCCTACTACACTACTAAGATCATGGAAAGTTCCAGCTGCAAGTAGCTCTTCGAGATTACTAACAAGCTAATGTCAAGGAACAAATCAACACCACTTCCAACTACCTTCTCTCCAGTCGACCTTCCGGACATGTTTGCAAATTTATTCCATGACAAAGTACAAACCATTAAAGATAAGCTTGACACCACAATTACAATTAACTCATCGTCACCATACAGTTGGGATAATGAATTTGAGCGGCAACCATTAGCAGCATTTGAACCTGTCTCTATGGATTTCGTACGTACAATCGTCATGAAGAGTGCACCAAAGTCATGTGAACTTGATCCAATTCCAACATCACTGCTGCTTCAGTGTTTAGATCCAGTATTGCCTTCACTAATGATATTATTAATACCTCTCTCTCTCATCCAGGGGATTCCCATCATTTTTCAAAATAGCCATTGTAAAACCTCTGCTGAAGAAACCAACACTAGACCATAACGATTTAAAGAACTACCGCCCAGGTTCTAATCTCCTATTCATATCAAAAATCTTAGAACAGGTTGTTCTATCCCAGCTTGTATCTCATCTAAATTCAAACAGTCATTTTAGCAATGTACAATCTGCATATCGCCCTTGCCACGTACTGAAACTACTCTTCTAAAAGTAGTTAATGACATTCTCTCTGCGTTGGATAGCGGAAAGATTACAGTCCTCATCCTCCTTGATTTGTCTGCTGCATTTGACACAATAGACCATGATATATTATTTTACCGTCTCCAGCATGTATGTGGCATTCATGATACAGCCTTACTGTGGTTCAAGTCCTACTTGGTCAACAGGACACAAATTGTATCTGCGAATGGAATAAACGCCAGCCCAGTTGATCTTTGTTGTGGTGTTCCACGGGGGTCTGTTCTTGGACCTGTTCTCTTCATTCTGTACACTCAGTCGCTCTCAAGTGTCATAGATCATCATCCAGTGTCTCACCAATTGTACGCTAATGACACCCAAATATACAAATCTAGCCACCCAACTGAAGTTGATGCTACCATCCAAGGTATAGAGATATGCATTTCTGATGCGAAATCATGGATGACATGTAACAAACTGCAGATGAATGATGATAAAACTGAGGCCATTCTAATCACAACACAAAGACTTTCTCATTCGCATCCTTTACCTCAAACAATAAATATCAGCAACACCAACATTAAATTCACACAATCAGTACGAAACATAGGTGTTACTCTGGATAGCACTCTCACATTGCACCAACATGTCATGAACATATGCAAGGCTGCATATCTTGAGCTGAGACGCATCAGCTCAGTTAGCAAATATCTTTCAGTTGATGCCACTAAAATACTTGCGTGTTCATTAATACTTTCAAGACTGGACTATTGTAACTAAATTCTGTCTGGTTCATCTCAATATCTACTCCAGAAACTTCAAAAAGTTCAAAACACAGCTGATCGGATCATACTTAGGGTACCACGACCACAGCACACCTCCCCTCTGCTCTGTACCCTACACTGGCTATCCATTCGATCCAGAATCAAACACAAAATTTGTCCTCTGTGCTGTTTCACTGTCGGACTCTAGTCCAACATACCTATCCGACCTCACCCATGTGTACACACCAGCAAGATACTTACGCTCCTCTTCTGACAATCGTATACTCATTATTCCCACTATGAAAACAAAATCGTATGGACAGCATACTTTTGCATACCAGGGCCCAGCAACGTGGAATGAATTGCCCACTGAACTTAGACACAAAGACACAGTGATCCCATTCAAGAGTGCTCTCAAAACTCACTTATTTCGACTGCAAGAATAAACTTAAAGACCTAATAATGTTTCCTACCTGAAATATTCTCAGCATGTTTTTTTTTATTTTTTAATGTTTTTCTAATTTCTTGGTGTTTGTTTTTGTAATAATATTATTATATGTTTTTTATTTTATAGGTGTTGTCTAATGTTGTAAAGCTCTTAGAGCTTCTACAGATTAGGCGCTATACAAAGTCCTCATTATTATTATTATTATTATTATTATTATTATTATTATTATTATCATTATTATTATTATTATTATTATTATTATTATTATTATTATTACATTGTAGTCTTTTGAAGAAAAAATACGCTAGTTAAAATAGAAGTACATTCCCACGACTGCTTCTTGTCTCTGATGTCTTTAGTCCGCGTTTGCGGTCATATTACGAAAATACGCAATGCAAGGATCTGTCAAAATACCGACACTAATTATATCTGAGATCTTTAACATAGATCATAATATAGCTAAATCTGCAAAATGTCCCAAAGTTATAAAACAGCAGTATGCTGTGAGGAGTAATAAATCGTTCAAGATAGTACAGTGCAAAATGTGTGCCGTTCTTTTTGTCTG
This sequence comes from Sinohyriopsis cumingii, assembly GCA_028554795.2. Taxonomy (NCBI): domain Eukaryota; kingdom Metazoa; phylum Mollusca; class Bivalvia; order Unionida; family Unionidae; genus Sinohyriopsis; species Sinohyriopsis cumingii. The sequence continues at coordinate 63,094,509 of CM068832.1, read as the reverse complement.
CAAACAATTTCCTCTGGATAAAGTGCCTGTTGTTAGGCTTATGTCGACGCCTTGCTTTCTTTACACGTAAATGTTAATGTTGATATTATGATAACTTCTCAAATATATTTCATGTGGCAACAATGCTGTTGAGAGGCACAATATTTAAATAGATTATCTTTCAATTTTCATAATTGTTTGGTTTTAGCACCTTCGTTATATCCGGTCGGTTAACAAAACTAAAAACTAATATGTACATATTAGTTATGCTTATTGTTACCTGGTACTCGACCTAAACTGATAAGTCGATTTCAAAGAGTCATATTAAGTAAATCGTTGTGTACCAATTCGTTACTGACATTAGCACAAAAATGACGTGATTTTAATATAACCTATCTGTTTTATTATATGCTCATATTTTTCTCCGTTAGTTTACATTGTCAGAATCAAGCAGTATTTTACGATATTGAACATATTATACTGCACGACACGAACGTATAAAACAGCAAAGTGTATTAAGAACTAATTTACAAACAAACCATGTACACTCATTTGTAGACGATTTATGTTTTAATGTATCATATTTGATTGTGGATCAACAGAAGAATTTGAAATTAGAGATGATAAACTGTTTTATGCATATTTGATTTAATTAAATCTGATTTAATATATATTGAGTTCAATTTAACTGTACGTCAGTTTTATTTATTTTTTATTTTACATGATATGATATTGTAATTGGAAATGTATTCACTAGAGATGGCACTTTTTGTTAGAATATTGTTTGACCTTGACTGTTAGTCTATAAACACCAGGATGTTGATCTAAATCCTCACCTTGTTTCAGAATGTGTAGCAACCTTCGTAAACAAGTTCTATTTTATTTTATAATGATTTGGAAGTTTCCAAGGTCACGATGAGACCTTGCCCTTAAGATATAGAATATATTTTTTAATTTTTTATTTCTTAGAGTAAAAATGATCGGTTTTCGTCAGGGACACACTGGGTAAACATGAGCTATAAAAAGTACTTGCTTCTATAAAGATTACGTTTTAGAAAGCCCATATAACCCATGTTTTGGAGAATTAATTTCAGTAGAAGTTGGTCCGTTAGACTGTTCGGTTTAGTTGGTGCTGTTTGGAGATATTTCAAATTACTTAGTTTGGAGTTATTTCAAATTGCTTGGATTCAAAAGGATTAATTCTGTTATTTTTCTTTAAAATACGTGTGATCATGTAATATTGTTGAACAATGACAGTTTTTTATAACAAAAATTTATTCAACTATCAGAAACCGGAGTGATAATTCTTATTTCTACAAGGAACTGTAGACTTCAACGCTACAGATTATAGCATACATCATCGTCTTCCATCGTCGGGATTCGATAGTGAGATCAGTAGAACATTTTGTTATTAGGACTACTAAAATTTTATTCTCGGGTTATTTTTGGATCATTTATGGATTTGATTATTCAAAACCGTGACTTCACATTTTCGTGTGTTTTTTTCTAATAATTTTTCCTGGGAAATAAATTATTGTATTTTTACAAGCTAGTTGTTTTCACTCTTTCTTGTGTTACTGTTTATTAGAGCCTAAACAAGGGACATAACAAATTGGGTGCTCGTCCTTGTTTTGAACATTGGATAGAATATTTCAGACAAATTGTTTTTTGAAATTTGAATTCCCCTAGGTTTTGAAATCTTAGTGAAATCGGCAAGTTTTTCCTAAACTGTCATTAAAAGTAGAACTCTTTCTTTCATATCCTACCCACGAACAATTAGATCTTTTCGTAAAAGATGAATTGATTCAACTTGCCAGATAATACGATCTTTCTGAAGTAAAGGCTTCCTTAACGAAACAGGAAATAAGAAACATTTTGGTTCAGTATTTGGTAGAAAAGAGTGGTTTTGAAAAAAGTGCTTTGGTTTCAGTCAGTAAGTCTGTATCAGACTCTGGCATTAAAATGAAGGAATTATAATTAAAATACAAGATCGAATTGGAATTGAGGAAGCTGAAACTTCAGAAAGAAGAAAAAGAGAAAGACAAATGCAATTACAAGAAAAACAAAAGCAGTTACAATATGAGAAAGAATAGAGAGAGAGAGAGAGACAGGTAAGATAGAAAGAAAAACAAATGCATTTACAAGCAGAAGAAAAAGAGAAAGAAAGACAAACCAAGTTACAAAAAGAAAAAATGCATTTACAAGCGGAAGAAAGAGAGAAAGAAAAACAGATGCAAATGCAGTTACAACAAAAACAGATGCAAATACAGTTACAAGAAAAACAAATAGATACGGAAGGAAGAGAGAGAGAGAGAGAGAGAGAGAGAGAGAGAGAGAGAGAGAGAAAGGGAATATCAATGTAAATTGAAAGAAATGGAACAGGAAAGTGAAAAGCATATTCATATTTCAAATCCAAATTTAAGTTTTGATCTTGCAAAGAATATTAAATTAGTGCCCATGTTCAGAATTAAAGTAGACAAATATTTTGTTCGTTTTGAAAACGTTGCTGAAAATCTGAAATGGCCAAGGGAGCAATGGACTCAGTTATTATACTGTGTACACACTGGTAAGTCTAGTGATATCTACAAGTCACTGTCAGTTCACCAAAGTGGTAACTATGATGTGGTTAAAGAATGCATCCTAAGGGGTTATGAGTTAATCCCTGAAGCTTCTCGATACAAATTCAGAAACTATGGAAAATAGGCTGGACAAACTCATGTAGAATTTGCTAGAAAAAGAACAGTTATTTGATATATGGTGCTTAGCCAAGAAAGTTGAACGAGATTATGAAAGTCTCAAACAACTTGTATTACTTTCATGAACTGTGTTCATAGTGACATTAAGTATTATCTTGATGAGCATCAGCTTGAAACCTTGGAAAATGCTGCTCGTGCTGCTGATGAGTATTCTTTAACTCATAAAGTTCCTTTTGTAAATAACACTTCTACTCAACAGTCTTTTGGCAGAAAAGTATTTCAGCCTAATACAAGCTCTTCTAACTCTAAAACTGGCACAACGTCTAAAAATCAAACTTCGTAGAAGCTTGATTCTAGAGCATTGTCTCTTCCTACGTGTACCTATTGCAAGAAAAAAGAACACGTTATTTCTGATTGCTAACAATTGAAAAATAGGAATCAGAATCAAGATAGACCTATTCAAAATGCTCTGATTTCTAAGAGGTCACTGTCACGGTTATGTATTAAAAGCAATACATTTGTTGGGTCTAACAAACCCCAGTCTGATTTGATTATAGAAAATTATGAACCATTCATATCGAATGGTTCTATATAATTCTTGGGTGATTTGGCCAATCCTATCCCTATTAAAATTTTAAGGGACACATGAGCTTTTCAGAGTCTTTTATTCTCAGGTACTTTGCCTTTTTCTGAGAAGTCTTCTTCTAATGAGAGTGTTCTTATTCAGGGGCTAGAGTGTGGCTTTGCTAATGTTCCTCTCCACTGTGTAAGTTTCTCATCAGACTTAGTCTCAGGACCCGTGACAATCGAAAAAGTCTCTGTTTTACCCGTTGAAGGCATTTCATTTATTACTAGGCAACGACCTAGCTGGAGACAAAGTTGTGGTTAATCCACTTGTAACTGACAAGCATTGCCTGGATCAGAAAGACGATCCATTTGAAAAAGAATTCCCTGATGTTTTTTCCAGCTTGTGCAGTTACCAGAACTATGGCAAAGAAAGCTCTTGAGAATGATGTTGATAAGGAACGTATTCCTTTAGCTGACACACGTATTGGTCAGGCTTTTGATTAGGTCACTTTCATTCCTTGTTTGGATCAATCAGAAGGTATTGATCACATTGATCCTCTTTTAATGACTCATTCTCTTTATTCTAATCAGGGTGATAAACGACAATAAAGTGACGTTGAACAGGAAAAAGGTCCTGAGATCTCTTTGTTTCAGAAGGCCATTAATGAAACTGAAGCTCCTGAAGTTCCTATCTGTTATTTCTTTAAAAATGGAATTCTTATGAGAACATGAAGACCTCCCTAGGTACCTAAAGTAGTTCCAAAACTTTACAGACAGGAAATACTTAGTCTGGCCCATGAAACTCCATTGGCTGATTATTTAGGGATCAATAAAACTTATCACAAGATCTTAACTCACTTTTATCGACCAAAAATAAAAGTGATGTTGGTAAATACTGTATATCTTTTCATACCTATCAAATGGTAGGAAAACCAAATCAGAAAACTCCCAAGGCTCATCTACAACCTATTCTTGCTTGACGAACCATTCAGTAGAATTATGGTAGATTATGTTGGTCCCTTACCTAAGACCAATTCAGGTAAACAATACATGTCGACCATTATGTGTGCCTCAACAAGGTTTCCAGAGGCAATTGTCTTGAGGAATATAATTTTTTTTTTAAAAGTAGTAAAAGCTTTGATAAAGTCGTTTACTCAATTTGGCCATTCTAACTGTATTCAAGGGTAAAGGGTCAAGTTGTAAATTGAAGGTCTGGAACTTTCCGGCCTATATTGTTTGAATTTGGCATTCAGCAATTCAGGTCAGTGAAGTTATGGTTTGACAGAACTAAAATGGAGAGAACGTTTGAGTTTTGTAATACTGGAGTTCTGTCTCTCTTGCTCATTCTTCAAATTTTTCTTCAGCTTAGATAGTATGGCCCTTACAAGGTTAAGAAGAAATCAATGAGTTAAATAATAATAATAGTGCTCCTGGGGTCTAAATAAATTTTAGGAGTTCCAGTATATTGAAAGAGATAGCCAGGTTAAACATGCAGTTGATTTTAATTGTACCTATCCGATTCAGTAAAGATATGTGAAAGAATAGAATCGGATGCTACTGACATTGTAGTGACAAATCTTCGGAATTCAGAAATTATGAAAAATCTGGACCAAACAATTTCACGTTTGCAATAGCAAGAAAGAAATGAACTTAAACAGTTATTATTTGAATATGAGCACTTATTTCCAGATGTTCCTACAAGGACAAACAACATTTTCCATGACGTTAAAATTGTGCGTTCCAAACCTGTCAAACAACACCCGTACAGGATGAACCCTCTCAAACAGAAATACTTGAAAAAGGAAATTCAATATTTGCTGGATAATGATTTTATAGAGCCCAGTAAAAGTGACTGGAGTTCACCATGCATACTTTTTCCAAAACCAAATAAAACGTTCCGTATGTGTATTGATTATAGGAAGGTGAATAGTGTGACAAAACAGATTCATTCCCATTAACAAGAATCTATGACTGTATTGATGAGATCGGGAATGCCAACTATGTCACCAAAATCTGACTATCTGAAAGGATTTTGGCAGATTCCACTAACGGAAAGAGCAAAGAAAATTTCGGCATTCGTGACTCCAGATGAACTTTACCAGTATAAAGTAATACCGTTTGAGATGAAAGGGTCACCAAGTAAATGTCAACGCCTCATGAATATGATTACCTCTGGTCTAGACAATTGTGATGCTTATATCGATGATGTCATCATCTACAACGACACCTGGAAAGAACATTTAGCAACAATTCGGAAATTCTTTGACAGACTCACAGATGCATGTTTGACAATTAATTTATCTAAAAGTGAGTTCCGTCGTGCTAGTGTAACTTTCCTAGAACACATCGAAGGACATGGACAAGTCAAACCTATAGATGCTACGGTCAAGGCAATATCTGAATTTCCCGTACCTATTAATAAAAATCAACTGATGCGATTTCTGGGTATGGCCGGATACCATCGAACACTCTGTCCCACTTTTTCTATAATTGCTAAACCCCTGAGAAATTTATGAAGAAAAACAAGTTCCTTTGGACTGAAAAAATGTCAGGAAGCTTGTGACAAGTTGAAAGCCATACTTAAAAGTGCGCCGATTCATACAGCTCCAAATTTCAGATAATATTTTAAACTGTCGGTTGATGCAAGTGATGTTGGAGTTGGAGCAGTTTTGATTCAATAAGATCAAAGCGGTATTGATCATCCAGTGTGCTATTTTTCCAAGAAATTAAATAAGCACCAAAGGAATTATTCAACAATCGAGAAGGAACGTTTGGCTTTGATATGGGCATTACAACATTTTGAAGTTTTCCTTAGTTCAGCTCTTTCCCGATTATTATATTTAGTGACCACAACCCCCTTACCTTCATTGGCAAGATGAAAAATAAAAGCCAAAGACTACTTAGGTGAAGCTTGTTGTTACAGGAATATAATCTTGACATCAGGCACATCAAGGGAATAGATAATTTAATAGCAGACGCATTTTCATGTACACTTTTTTTCAATGCGCATTCATTCAAAATATGATTTGTTTTAAAATAATGTCGATCGCGCAATGAGGTTCAAAGGTCGCTGGGAGATGCTATTTGTGCATTAAAATTGTTAGTGTGTAATGATGAATCTACTGGTTTTTTAAATTTAAATTGAATTTCAGCATAAATTCAATTACTTTGTTATAGAGTACTTTTTTATTGTTAGGCCTTAGGTAGGAAAACGAAATGAGTATATAATAGAAAAAGCGTTACTGCAATATGAACTCCCAAAGGTCGTGCAGTATTACTCAGTAGAAAAACAAGTCGTACATATTTTCCCATACAAATGCTGTAACCGATAAATGCTTTACATACTATGTGCAGTTTAATTAATTGTACTTAATCCAAATAAGCCTATGAAATTCTTGCGTAGTATGCTCTTGTACATATTGACTGCGACAGTGGGAAATTTCCTTATCCCGCCTTCTGAAACGTTTGTTACTATTACTGTCAAAAATTTGGCAGCCATTTATGGTCGATTGCCAAAATTGACATTGGAAATAATTCGCGTACGTCGGAATACTCTCAGATGATCCCACACTGCAGAGCCATCTCCGTGTCTACAGACGATTGCACAAAACCCGTCCTCTTCAGATTTGAATGACTGCCATTATTATATGCATATTTGGAACCACTGTACGACAGTTGTTCTCTTTATGACTTGCTTCACTTATTCAGCTCCCACACTAAACCTATGCAAATACCATGATATTCAAATTAAATAACTTTAAATTTCTGAATGTTCATACTCAAACTTTCATTTATCAGTATAGACACACCTTTGATGAAATCCCATGTATAGAGAAAACCTTACGAGCCGCGTCATTTGCTAGATCTTCGTGTGTTTGAAACATTATTTTTCAATTCCGCACTAAAGAGTAAGGTTTTAACTTCAGTAATGAGTTATCTAAACTCAAATCTGCAAACGGACTAAAATTTAATCAATAAAACGTCTCTTTTTTCAGTTACCACTAGGATAAACTCTCAAATGGACTCTTTCCACTAAAAGTTTACTTTCGTTTTCAACCAATCCTATCTAGCAAAGCCGATATGTATTATATTTTATGTTTACCCATTTCTAGACTGGCTCCCTTTCTTCATATCATTAGTACTGTGAATCCTACAGTTCTGACAGAGTTAAACTATTGCTGGCGATATTTTGCTTCGTTGATACTGAAACCTAGATACGTAAAAAGAGTTTCAACAATTTCAAGGACAGAAAGGAATTTCAGGCAAACTCGTATTTGTTTACGCGTTAAATTTTATATATACCACTTGATCTCAGCATGGGTTTTTTTTTTCTCAACCAAAAGAGCTCACCACCACCAATCAGAATTGGGGGTGTTTAGATGCTGTGGAACAAACTCAAACGACAGACTTTTACATATTCTAAAATACTAAGAAACTAAATGACGGGACCCTAATGAAGTGCAAAGACTGAGACTGGTTGATACGTTTTTGTTTTGTTTTGCTTTTCTTAGTCAGTGGACTAGTCTTCATCGTCATTATATCGAATTGATTTGGCACTATATATTGGAAGGAACTTGTATTATCTGTAACCATGGGCATGACTTGACTGGTACTATCATGTACCACAATGGTTGATTTGTCAATATAGACTGGTACTATCATGTACCACGTGGTTGACTTGTCAATAGCCACAATGATGGGTTTGACGCAATTTCAATCCAGATAATGGACATGGAAAGATAAGTCAGTTTGACATCTGTATAAAAATACAGGGTAAGAAACGGCATTATTTTTTCTAAGTCATTTTAATCTTATAACTTACCTATGAAAACGTTCAACAAAACCAAAACATAAAACACAGAAGGTTTCATTCGTTACACTTGCTAACAAAAATAATAATTGAAAAACATGTACATGTACATATATGATCATGTATTCTTTTGGAAAGAGCTGCATTTATCTCAACATCAAAAGACGAGTATTGGTCCAAATGAGAGTCTCTAATTTAATAAGAATATTGGTAAATTTTGTAAATTTGAAAATGAAAGGATACCAATAAACAGTCGAGGATATATTGGAAGTATGACAACGACGATCTTTATTCTCGTAAAACATACACATGTAAAATTCGTAACGTTCGTATTGAATAAAATAAACATAAATGAAGCTGAACTATTTACACTGAGCGCAGATATGAACAAGGGACTTATGAACGGTCTAAATAACTGTGTTGTCTGGAAGGCGAACTAATGTTAAATTTGCGTAATGAAAGAAACTTAAGTAGAAACAAGTTTCTTTGGGCATAGCTTGAAAATATCCCCCTTTGTGAATATGTTGTAGAAATATTGTCATTGTGGCTGATCTATATTTTTAGAATGCTGTCTGTTAGTATAATAACAATACCACATTCCGTGAAAAGTAAAGTATTCATACAAATGATAAAGGGAACAATTGATTTTTAGCTAAAGACAGTGCAACAACCGTATATCATTCTGCATTTCTTACACCTCTACGGAAGTCGGTTCTAAGCTGAAAATGTCTTTATACAAGAACAAGTTGCATAATAATACAAATAATAACATTTTTCCAAGTTTTGTTTAATTTTGCAAAATTCACTAGACATATGGATTCACGATATTAGACCTGTTTAGGAAATGAGACATACAAGCCATGACCTCAAACCTCCATATTGGCAGCCAAGAATAAAGTAACTTTTACAGCTTTGCAATCTGCGACAAGTTGTGTTGGTCCTTTTTCGTGAAAATGTTGGTACAATAGATGCGTCTGAATCTAGGCAATATAAGAATTGCAAGGTGTAGAAAGAGTTCACCTATCCAAATATCAGAATTGCAATGTGTGGAAGTTCATTTGTCCAAATATCCGAAGTGCAAGGTGTGGAAGTTCATCGATCAGAATTGCAAGGTTTAGAAGTTCATCTGTCCAAATATCCGAATTGCAACGTGTGAAAGTTCGTCTATCAAAATTTCAGAAATGAAAGGTGTGGAAGGTCGTCTGTCCAAATATCACAATTGCAAGGTGTCAAAGTTCATCTCTCCAAATATCAGAATTCTGAGATGTATATCATCATCCTGTATATCATAATTATAAGGTGTGGCTGGCCATCTGTCCAAATATCATAATTATAAGGTGTGGCTGGCCATCTATCCAAATATCATAATTATAAGGTGTGGCTGTCCATCTATCCAAATATCATAATTATAAGGTGTGGCTGGCCATCTATCCAAATGTCATAATTATAAGGTGTGGCTGGCCATGTATCCAAATATCATAATTATAAGATGTGGCTGGCCATCTATCCAAATATTATAATTATAAGGTGTGATTGTCCATCTATCCAAATATCATAATTATAAGGTATGGCAGGCCATCTATCCAAATATCATAATTATAAGGTGTGGCTATCCAAATATCATAATTATAAGGTGTGGCTGGCCGTCTGTCCAAATATCATAATTATATGGTGTGGCTGGCCATCTTTCCAAATATCATAATTATAAGGTGTGGCTAGCCATCTATCTAAATATCATAATTATAAGGTGTGTCTGGCCATCTGTCCAAATATCATAATTATAAGGTGTGGTAGGTCATCGGTCAAAAGTATTAGAATTGTAAGATGTGGTAAATCGTCTGTCCAGATATCAGAATTGTGAGGAGTAAGGTCATCTGTCCAAATATCAGAATTGTAAGATGCAGTTCATATGTCTAAATATCAGAATTGTAAGATGTGTTCTATCATCTGTCCAAATCTTCTTCAAATCTTCTTGTATGTGACAGATAGTTCAGTGATTCGTTTTATTTGCGCCGATAGATCAAAACCGTACACTCCAACCACAAAGCACATAAAACTATTACAGTGTTTCTTCAGCAAGGACATTTTATACTGCTGTCATTATGATGGGATTTAATGGATTTCGTGATAAAGTTCTGTGTTCTGGCAAATTTGAATACACCGAATCGAGCGTGTCACCAAGTTTGCGATGTTTCATCTAAATATTATATTAGAGAGGTGATTGTTGATTCCTCTGCTTTTATGTCCAGACAAGCTCCAATTGTCTGTGTGTCTGTGAAACTTTGCAATCACACACTGTATATATTGTTGTTAAACGTTTACTTAATACCCTGAGAATCCGTCAATCATGTAGCCATATTTGTCTGTCTTCAACCAAACTTGACCTATAAGAGTTGCTAAGTTATTCCAATACACATTTCTGCAGACTACCATATGTGATCAAAAGAACAGTCCCACTTTCAAAATCTGTAAACCTGTATAATAATTGGAAATTTTGATAAGGATAGGTTTACAGATTCAATTAAATTTAATATCTTAATTCCCAGAGTTTGTAACATCCCATTCTTCGGATAACTTTCAATAAAAAATAAATATAGAAATCGCAGAGCATTTTGACTACGTGTAATAAATTCTTATTAACTGTCAAGAAAGCTTGCGAAGATTGAAATGTCCCAAAATATTTGGCTCGTTTATGTAATGATCTTTTCCATCATTTAGTCTATGATATTTTCAGAAAGGGGAACGTTTTAACTGTTCTGTTAAAATAGTTTTGGTATTCTGTCTGATTCTCTTTAAATTATCAGCATCCATTATAAAATGCATATTAAATTTTAACGGTCAATGCTTGGAGAAATACAGTGAGTGCATCCTGAAATCATCAAATGTTGCTGTTACGGTGAGCATGAAGTTGACTCATCCGGTTCCGAAGGCGATGTCGTTGTGATTTTATCTGAGTCATTTTCCGCTTTTGTCCGATCAGGCCCACACAATTTAGGAATATTGTTTTCTTTTTTCCATTTCATTCTTCTATTTTGAAACCAAATTTTAATTTGTCTCTCCGTGAGTCCCAACATGTGAGCAATTTCTATCCGTCTTCTTCTTGTCAAATATCGATTGAAATGGAATTCCTTTTCCAATTCTAAGGTTTGGAACCGGGTGTATGTCTGCCTTGTTCTTTTCTGTTCGTATGTCACTTCCGCTGTGAACGAGAAAGAAACGAAAAATATAAAGCTTAATTCCATACATAGGCGAAAGGATATAAGAAGAAAAAGGGGTGAATATAAACAATCACTTAACAGCTTATGAGTTTATCTTTTATAAATATTGTGAAAAGCGAAAAATTGCATAGGAAGAACAATTAACAAAGAAGTTTATACACATTTTACTATTGTATGACTGTCTTCTTCCATGTGAATTCATTTATGTTTAGTGTCTGTGGAATAAGTCAAGTTAGGTATTGTATTCGCTGCGATTTCTGCGTATTTTGTTATTTCCTCTTTCGTGTATACTGTTGTCGTAGTTGCCTTTAAAATCATGATCCTTACGGACCTGACTTAACTTGGTTAAGTTTTCTTTATTTTGTGTTACCCATAAATATCACCAAGTTATCATGTATATATTGATAACGTTTTGTCATTTTTGGTCATGCTTTGAGTGTTTCCTGCTATTTACATTTTTAGAGCCTTGCATGTTTATTAGTGGGGGGTGGTGCTTTTTGTAACTTATGACGATTGCTAGTTAATAGCAGACATGTCATTCGTGAACCTGTTTGATCGGAGTTTTATACAAACATGGTCCAGCAACCATGTGCACATAGCTACCACCTGCTCAGTACGAACAGCGACATCTATCTATCTAATCTATCTATCAATATATATATATATATATATATATATATATATATATATATATATATATATATATATATATATATATATATATATATATATATATATATATATATATATATATATATATATATATCCATCCATCCATCCATTCACCCATCCATCCATCCATCCGTCCGTCCGTCCGTCCATCTATCTATTTATGTTCGGTCATTTCATTTAATCCACGTGCATGATTCATACCCATGCCGGTTTATAACAATCACCTATTCATAAAGACCGCTCTTCTGAAGACCCCTGATATGTCGTGGTTGACAATTTTGATTAATATGTTTTTGATAGTACGCGTTAGAACGATATCATTAGTTCCCCCTGTCATTGTTTAAAGCACCTATATGTCTACCTTACATGTATCAGTCCTTTTAGAGTGGCACTTAAAATAGCTGTCAGAAATAATGTTTAAGGCAATTTTAAGGCATTATGTTAAACAAGGTTAAGAATGTTGACAAACGTTTTCAAATTTCAAAAACAGCAAGGTCAATGGAAACGCGTGAGCTCCGCGAACCTTTTTAAGAATGATGGTAAGTTATGTTTTTAAGCCAGTGTGTGTAGGCATTCAATACTTCAAAACTGCTACGCTGGAATCTCTTGCCAAAACTAACAGCAACAATAAAATAAATTTCGGCAGTAGAGGGAACTATGTCTTTACTGTTATGTGTGTTGCTATATTTGGACAGACTGACAATTCCATAAAAGTATCACTGTTCACACTGTTTAATATGCTGATTTCTGGTTTAGCAACAGAAGCAACAATCGAGGAGGTGGGCGTGATGACAATAATTTGAATTTTGGTTAGAAAACATGAGATCGCAAACACTACAGAAAATCCTTTTTATTTTAAATATGTCGTTTTCTTGACATCATTGTTTTTAGAACTTGGCTTCACTAATTTTAGAAAAGAACATGGCAAATTGTACTGGCTTGACAGTTGTTCATAACTGGTTGCAGAAAATGATTGTCTGATGTCTTGTGCTGTGTTTTGACGGTGCTCTGGCCTGGGATAAGTTTTGGTCTTCTGACGTCTTTGGTCCTTTTCAAGTATAACCTAGATTCACATTGGATTCAACATGTGCAAGATGGCGAGCATACGGGCAGCCATGTTGAGCTGTAGTTTATGTACTGAATCAAGAGGTCGATATATTTCTTATTTCTTTACCCGTTTTTATTATCTCAAGGACATACGCATTCGGTCAAAGCGTCAAAAACCACACGCTTTGCACCATTGATCTGAGTACATTAATACAGTCATGCCCATGGTAACGGACATAAATGTTGTAAACTAAAATGGGTTCTTGTAGAGACAACGTTTGTCTGATGCAACATTTATTATCATTTCCCCAAAGTATCTGTAAACTTTAGTTGGTCTGTAACGTTTTTAAATTTGTAAGTACATGTTTGGAACACCGGGAAGATATATGGCATAACTTAATATTCATGATTTTTAGAATAAAAAATTTCAATCAAAGCCAAACACTACAGATACAGCATACCCACCCTGGAATACAGCATTTCCACCCTGGAATACAGCATACCCACCCTGGATTACAGCATTCCCGCCGTTGAAGACCAGTAAACAATGTGCAGTAAATATGTTGTTTGTCGAATTCATTTTGTCCCCATCTTTTCAAAGATTATGCCCATTATACAAAAATTGCTTAAGTTGTTTTTGTCTAAATAAATAGCTCGACCGGACGAAAAAGAAGAACAAGATGACGACCACGATAAAGATGGTGCTGTGGAGAATCAGAAGAAGAAGATGTCAATGATAACACTTAAATTTGGGAAAGAGTTTATTAAATGATCTAACCTTTTTCACAAAAACTGTATGTATGTTTTGGAGTACAATGTGGATGTATGATTATTAGAATATTTTATTGTCTCTGTCATCATCTGTTAATTTATACAGGAACTGTATGGAAAAATGCTTTGCGTGACATGAAGCCAGATGGCACTGGATACAGCATCAGTTTATATTGTGATTAGAAAGCTGAGATATATACTGTCGGTCATAAAAAATTGATACAGTTATAGTGCTACATAGTCACTAAGTATATGGTCACTAGCCAACTCTCTCTCTCTCTCTCTCTCTCTCTCTCTCTCTCTCTCTCTCTCTCTGAGATTAGTTAGAATGTTTTGCAATTCGTTGCTGTTGCAATTTTAGTAGTGTTGTGATTGTTGCTTTTTGTTATTATCAGTATTATCAGAATGGTTCCCAGGGTAAACGTTAGCTACGAAACCGTGCTTTGGTATTAGTTGTTTTTACTTTATTATTATTATTATTATTATTATTATTATTATTATTATTATTATTGCTGTTGTTGTTTTGTTGCATTTTTTTATTTGAGTAGATAAGAATGTAACGTTTGCATGATCAATAGCCTTACAGTGGTTGGAAATGAAAATGAATTATCTTTCAAACATCTTTACTGTTGTGTATTAACATAAAAAATGAATTCCTGTGGAACAGAAATCGTGTGTCATTTTAATTTTGCTACAATATTCGTTCCCATCACTATTTGAACTTTGAATCGAGGTGAATAATAAACAAGTAAATAATGCAAGCGTAAATAATAAAATAAAAATATGTCTTTAGGTAGAAAAAGCATCGAGATGTATGTTTTAGATACAGATTCGAGTCTTGTCATAGAAAATAACAACAGGAACAAACACAACAACATTAAAAGTCTTAACAAAATTATTCTTCACTTCTTTTTCTTATTTTCACAAACAAACCAGATAAATGATTCTGATCTGCAAACAGTTGTCAGACGGCCAATCATCAACAAATATAACAAATATTGTTTCAGATAGCTCATACAAACGCATTATTAAATATGCCGTATTTGCATAAAAATAGTAACAACTGAAGCAGGCATTACCTGTGTCATTTCTACCCATAGCAAACTATCTGGCGATTCAAACTGTGTGAAAATCCGCCTGTTCCGAATACACACAAGCTTAATCAGTTTCTAATGTATACATTTTCCAGAATACGTCAAGCGCATATTAAGCAAAATAAAATGTTTGAATATCAACGTTTAGGATTTATTTAAGAAGATGTCGCATTTTAGTGAATAAGCATGCACCAAAGCCATATATTTCAAAAGAATTACAAATCATAACAAAGTTTATTTAGACGATTTACTGTTGTTTAAATAATAAAGATACCATTGTCTGTTTATCTCCTTCAATAACCCAGAGTTTTCGCTTATACCCAAAATCCATACAGAATATGTCTATTGTTTGCGCGTAATTACATAGAAAATTTGGAAATTCTCATTAAGTTTATTTAGCTGAAACGTTTAACTTACCCTGAGCTTCTTTCATTTCATAGCCAAAATTTTATGCATTAGCATACATTGACTTGTGCAAAACTAATGTGTATTTATTATGTGAGTTCTTATATTTTAATTATCTTGTTTTAATTTGAAACAACCACTCCTACAAGGATAGGAATACAGATACAAACCGTGATCATTTTCTTCCAAAGCATGACACAAAACAATATATCTGCTAATATGGGGTCGGAATCTGATAATCTGATGTTGAGAAAAGAGGAACACACACACACACACACACACAAACACACACACACAAATACACACACACACACACATATATATATATATATATATATATATATATATATATATATATATATATATATATATATATATATATATATATATATATATATATATATATATATATATACACACACACACATATATATATATATATATATATATATATATATATATATATATATATATATATATATATATATATATATATATATATATATATATATATATATATATATATATATATATATATATATATATATATATATATATATATATATATATATATAATGTATGTACATACATACATACATACATACATACATACATACATACATACATACATACATACATACATGCCAACACGAAGGGCGTATACATTGATACATTGCCAAAGAAAAGAGATAACATTGAAAATAATGTGTTAAATAATGTCGTGGATAGTAACATCTGTCAATAGCAATTACACTGATAATTTGAGAAGTTCGAAAAAGAAACTGAATCTGATATAAATTAATGAACTATATTGTCACTATGCTCGGATGGAATATACCTATTCTGAAATGGACTATACAGATATTAAGATGACTATACCAATACTCAGATGGACTATACCGATACTGAAATGGACTATACAAATACTGAAATGTACTATACCGATACTGAGATAGACAGTACCGATATTGAGATGGACTATACCGATATTAAGAATATAATACCACAACCAGATAGCTTATATCGATATTGAGAATCTAATACCGATATTGGGATGGTCTATGCCGATGTTGAGATGGACTATACCGATACTGAGATGGACTATACAAATACTGAAATGTACTATACCGATACTGAGATAGACAGTACCGATATTGAGATGGACTATACCGATATTAAGAATATAATACCACAACCAGATAGCTTATATCGATATTGAGAATCTAATACCGATATTGGGATGGTCTATGCCGATGTTGAGATGGACTAGACCGATACTGAGATGAACAATACTGATATTCAGATGGACTATACCCATATCAAGAATCGAATACCAAAACCAGATAGATTATATTGATATTGAGAATCTAATATCCAAAAACAGATCAAATTCAAGCAAACCTAGTATCATCGCATACCGGAAATCTGGTTCATATCTGTATATTGGAGTTATGGACTTTCCCAACAAAGTCCACGTTACCTAATGAATCAGCAAAACTAGTATTTTCCATCATAGGTTCTCTTAACGATTATATCTGCAGATTTATGAAGAAATACTTAAGTGTTGTAGTAAGCACCATCGTGAATTTCAAAAGTAACAACTATATCGAGGAAATGATAAAGATATCGATGCTGATGTGTCGATACATCAATATTATAGTTACAGCTAAATTTTTACTTATCTACCTAACATGATATTAGATTTGAATCAACATCTCCGATGGCAATATTTATTTCACACACATAAATGTGTAATAATATTATAAAAATAACAAAGTACCGTGCACATAGTCTTGGATGCCTTCTGATAATGTGTAAGGTCTTCTTCCATAAATGCATAATAATTGATACTTTGTTCTTATTACAACATTTTCTGTCAAACACTCCTAGTAGTAAGCCGTCCCACAAATTAACCTAATTATGACTACTAATTAGACTCATTAAAGGCATTTTATCATGACGCTTGCCCCATGTGCATAAGTGTTAACCTTTTCATTTAAATTGAACATTTCGTGAGAAATGGTCGAAAAAAGTTATGAAGATTTGTTTTATGCAAATGATATAAATTGACAGTCGGTTATTTGACAGACATTAGACTTTCTCGGAACTTGTTAGGATTTGGCTGAAATATGGTGATACTTTAAGTTGCTGACTATGACTTGAATCATCCAAGATTCTGTCCGTAAAGAAAAATTGTACACAGTGATATAAGGAAGGTCAATGACATTATATTGAAAGAAATGTTGATTTACGTTGCATAGTGTACATTCATCACAATAATTGTAAACTGCAAACAGATTTGCCATAAATATTCGTAAACATTGAGCTCTTTCTTGCAAGATCTCCACTGGTCTTGGTATCAACCTGTTAGAAAAGATCACGTTTCCATGATTGTAGATACCAAATAAATCAACTTCTGTTTGGTAATATATATCTTATTGCACAAATCAACTACAATTTCAAAAGACATTTACACCCTTGATTTTCTCGTTTACTACAGTGATTAACTGGACTTCACGTCAAAAGCGTTTTCACCAGTTCACCTTGCTGATGTAAAGCATTTATTATAGACCCTTACTGTGGACGTATTTATCTACTAATTGACTATCGACACGACGTAAATGTGTGCAAAAATAAATAGGATTCTCTGAGTGTCAGACGTATATTTATTGTCCTGTAGAATTACAAATACTTTATAATTCGCCAAACTTCGATTTGTTTGTCATTTAAGTTTAAATCCCATGACTCCAACAACGTAATTCTCAGTTTGACATATACAAAATCTCAAATTTCGTTTCATTTTTTTTTTGTTGTGTTTGTTAGTAATTTCGTATGACATTTCACATAAGCACTGGGTGTTTTGAGCCTTAGAAATATAGTATTAAGGAAGAATTTTAATATTTATAAATGCTGTATTTCTTAAGCTAAACCATTCACATACAAATGAGGTCGATTACTCCTAAATATCTGTATACAAGAGTGCTGAAACCTAAAATATTACCAATAACATTATTACGATCCATACAAAAATATTTGCTCTCGTACATACATACTGAAGTGTTCGAACAAGATGAATATCTCTTACAATTCAGCGAATTATCCAGGATCCATTCTAAATTATAAAAGTGTTGTGTTGTGATGTGATTTGGATTTTTAACGTAGCTCTAACAATTTTTCTGTCATATCGCTACGATATCTGCATTGTGGCAGTTTATAGTGATGTCTAGCACTGGGGCATCATGCCGCAGACATGTAGCATGGTGTCCCACCCAGTCACATTATCCTGACACCAGGCCAACCAGTCCTAACACTAACCTCTTAATGCTGAGCACGAAGCGAGGCAGCTGTTAGTACCATTTTTGTAAGTCTTTGGTATGACTTGGACGGGGATCGAACCCACGACCTACCGCTTCCGAGGCGGCGCTCTAACCACTAGGCCACCGGAGCGGTCTAAATTGCCCAACCCAATAATTTTCTTTCAACTTACTGATTGTCTAAAGACAACGATAGTCTTGCTTTATTTTCTTTTTAACATTGAATTGTTAAGGGTATTACAAAATAATTAACCTATAATTTTGCATGACAATACACGATTTTCCACTGATTCAACTAACATAACGAACAAACAGGCAAATATATGCTTTTGTTTTCTTTTTGAAATTTAACAGAGCTTTTCAAGGATATTATTGATTTTTGAACTAAGAAATATAAAAAAAAGACGCCATTCAGCAAATATATACAGACTTTCAGCTTTTTCCTAGTTCTTTCTATCATTTAATGATCCACCAATGCGGGTCAAATGAAATGGAGACGTTTTAACCGTATAATTAGTTGAAAACGTATCCATTGGCTAACTTGTTGGTATGGTAAGGACGAATTATAAACACCGCGTAAAAGTTCTTATTGCTTGAAGACATAAGCTATTTCTATACGGGTCGGCACGTTTGAATCTACCGATAAATACTAATCAGATCGTCACAAGACGGTAAAAGCAAGGCCTAGGGCAGTAGGGTTACCTTAGTGGCTGAACAATTCTACCCATGATAACTATCGCCGAGAACATCTTGATTTAAATGCGATAAAGGGGAGATAAATCGCATTAGACAAACTAAAAACAGGCTTAGTTGACAATTATGGAAGGGATACAAAAATCTTGTTGTTGTTGATGTTGTTGTTGTTGTTGTTGTTGTATTTGTTGAGTTTAGCTGGTGGAGGAATAATCCAGGAAAACCCCGGAAAGAACCACCGATCAACGGGAAGCTACTAGCAAGCTTTCTCACGTACTCATTTTGGCCAAACCCGAGACTCGAACCCACGTAGACAGAGGTGGGATGGCAGTGATCCGTAAAGATGAGCCTTTAGACCACTCGACTATTCGTAGCCCCCAAAATTCTCGTCCTTGAATAATGGAATCATTGGTAGACAAAATAACAAGAAATAGAAAAATTCATAAAACAATCCAAATCTAGGGAAGGATATTTGGAAAAGGTAGATATTCTTTACATGGTGTTTTCTAAATTTAAAAAATCAAAAGCCAAAAAGATGTTCCTTACTTACACGAAGTGCTGACCCATCTATACCCTCATTGTCTCCTCTGCGTTTGTTATCCGTCACATACGAGAGTAACATTTGACAATATAATGCCCGTGATAATTATAGATTAGTTTTTATTTTCTTAAATAAACACTTCGATGTCGTGTTTGAACAATGATAAATGTATAATTTAAATTGTTCAGACAGCATAAATGTACATTTGTATATGCAGCTAAATATGTAAAAATCCTGTATCATATTCAACATATATTTCTCAACTTTATGAAATCGCTACTAGGGTCTGTGGATTCACAAAAGCTTCATTTTACAGACAAATTAATTTTAAATTTTCTAACTGAAAGATAGTATGAATTGTTGAGGTTTGAAACAATAATTGATATGAAATGCAATGAAACACTTTCTGATTGCAAAACTGTATATACAATATGACGATATAAATTTGAGTGAACCATACAGTTTTTTTATCGTTCTTTTTTAATAAACACTCCTCGTAAAATGACAGCTTTTAAGCCTTTCCTACGTATTATGTCATATAAATGTAATGGGCGATAAGACTGTTAGCTTCTGGTGTATCTCTACCAATCTGTGCAGCCTACTTACGTCTTCAA
>CM068832.1:63039088-63069088 GCA_028554795.2 Sinohyriopsis cumingii | reverse complement strand
TTATGCGATTACACACTGTCGAAATTTTTCATGGAATTTGCTTTATAAGGAGCAAAATTATGAAATATATTAATATTCTGATTGATTCTCTGCGTAAAGTCATAACACGTTATGTGTTTTGCATTACATTACAAGCATACATGTTTATAGTAAATTCTTAAAAACGAATATATATATGACATTTAAGAGCGATGTGAAACTCGTATTCTCTGTCTGTACACATGGTAGTGTTAATTACAGTATTATCTTATGACTAGCAGTAGTCATGATAGTATGCACATAAGTATCAGTATAGTTTGTAATAGGAAATCACTTCATGGACATTTATTGGAAAAATAAAAAAATAATAAAGGAAGACAAACGAACAATTTGTTTTGAATGTGACCTAATGTTGCATAAAATAATGCCTAGTTTTATTCAGATATTGAACCTAAAGTGAAAAGATCAACCCTATAATGGACTCTGGAAAATAGATACATAATAAAAATAGGGTATTTGGACATAAACAACCTAATTATCATTGGTAACGCGAACTTAATACTTATGAAATAGCCGGCATCCATTGTCTGCCTAAGTGAAGTAAAAACAAAATTGTAAAGTGAACGGAGTCAATGATAATAATCCATAATGTAAGCATTAAAAACAAAGTATATATTGGTACCCTTACAATACATAGCAGGCAATAAAAGGTACGACTGTAAGGATATAAATCATAAAATGTGATGATGATGTGAAGGAGGAACAGGAAGATGTGGTGGTGGTGGCAAATATTTTACTACTACTAATACAATTACTACTACTACTATTACTACTACTATTACTACTACAATTACTACTACTACTATTACGATTACTGCTTCTGCAGGTTCTACTATTACTACTACTACTACTACTATTACTACTACTACTACTACTACAATTACTATTACTACTATTACTATTACTGCTTCTGCAGGTACTACTATTACTACTACTACTAATGCTACAAATAATAATAATAATAATAATAATAATAATAATAATAATAATAATAATAATGCATATAATCTGCATGCATTAATATGCATGAGTGCTTATAGCGAGTAACATTTGATATGATTTTACTATTTTCATTTGATGTTTTGCAATATTCATATATTTACCTCCATTGATCTGCCGCATCCAGGGATAGACCCCCATTCCTTGGTGCATAAAACCATTGCATGTTGGCTGTATTACGGGACTAGTTGTCATATTTGGGTGCCCTAAATCGTTTGGTGAAAGTCCAGGGGGCGAAATCCCCGTATGAGTCATTGTATGATTGTTCGTATAACTCTGTTCGTGTGTTGAAAAATTGGGAGGTGGTGTAGGTATACAGTTCTCTTCCGTTTTTAATGGATTTGGTCTATTTCCAATAACTCTTTCACTGGAATTAAACTGCCCCGTATTTGTTGAGATCTGTTCAGAATAATTGTGAAAATTGTGATAATTTGGGTATTGGTAATATGTGTTATTATTACAGTAAGGACTCCCTTGTTTCATGGGTAGCGACGTCAAACGATTATTTCCAGAAACTGAATCTAGCCTGTCATACTGTTGCTGATAACCTTGATAATTTCCATGGTGATATGAATTGTGGTTTTCACTCTCGTAACACATATTTTGGTTTGCACTATGAAAACTGTGTCCGGGATCCAACTTTCCTTCGTTTCCATAGTAAACGTCTGTCTGCCCTGTGTTAGGCGGCATATGTGCCGGTAATATATTACTATAATACGTACTCATTACTATCCGTACTATGTGTTTACAACTGTGGCAATGATTTGTGCTTCCTTACGACTCCTATGAACATAAAAACCCATTCCGTGTCCACCCACTGTGCGATCTAGGCATTTCATGGTACATGAAATCCATGTGACTTTCACTGTCGGCCAATCAACGTGCTCTCAGCCTCGTCACGTGACCTTAGGTACAATTTTTCAATATTGCAAACCTCAGATTTGGCAAGATAACGATGGGATCTTTATGACGTAAATTTGACAACCCTTTTTATAGCTTCCAGGCGTAACAAGATCAATACGTATGAAGAATTACAATCGTTTCATTGAAGACTCTTTGTATATTTAGGTAAGTGCCTGTTTGTATCACATCGTTCATTTCATTCTGTTGTCCATTGTTTTTCCTCTGATCTATTTATCCGTCTGTTTAAATCATGGTGTATTGGTTCCCAGTCGTCCGTAAGATTCTATTCAGACAGTTGTATTATCATAGCTATGATGTTTTCAACCAATTATCGTCTGAATTGAATGAAGAGGACTAGGTCATTAAACCGAGATCTGCTCAATATTTAGCTGCCCTGCCAGGTATCTTTTTATGGATATATAATTCTACTGGTTTCGGTTGATCTCGTAAATTAAAACAGATTTAAATTTCAATATAGCATGCAATTTACTCGAACAATAAATTGCTAAAATTGGAAAAGTGTTAGTGATAGGATCTAACGATTTGGGATTTTTAAGTACCCTATTTTTATAATAAAAACAAAACTAAAAAAAAAATTCGTTAAAAATCCTCGTTTCATGTCAGAGAATGTTGTGATGTTTTGTAAATATAGTTTCAAGTACTTTTGTTGAAAATAAGCATTTTCTCAGCGTGACAATTAGATCGCGTTATAGTAACTTGTTTTGGATTGTAGGCTACAAATACTGTCTGTTTGCTTATTCATTCATTTATTTATTTATTTATTTACTTGTTCATTCATTCATTAATTTATGTATTTATTTTTTTATTTATTTATCTATCTATTTATTTATTTATTTATTTATTTATTTATTTATTTATTTATCTATTTATTTATTTATTTATTTTTGTTTCAATGTTTCTGTATATTTCCTCAACTGTTAAATAGCGTTTTCCAAATTTAAGACAGAAAGTTGTACATTTTAAAATATTTTTTAACAAAAGTTTATTTCAGTTTAATAATATTGCTTAATTGGTTTTAATTCAAATATATGAGTAGGTATCACTATGCAGGGTAAGAATTTGATAATACTATTTGTCTTCAAATCTAAAATTGATATTAATTTCATATTGTTATAATTCATTTCAGGTTGTATATTATTGTATGATATAATAGTCCCGTTTATTTATACTTACATGTACTAATCATATGGTAGCTTCAACACAGCTGCAATCTATGTAGAATATTACCTCAACGAGAAGATATTAATAAATAAAGTACTTCAAATTCAATTACATATGTTTACCATTTTTTCCCCTCCATTCCCATATTTCATCTCTGGGTCAATTAGTTAGTGACTCAGTCGATTATGAAGCTAATTTTCCTGTTGTTGTTTTTTTTTAATGATATATGAAATATATAGTTTATACACTTATTAGATATTGCTATTTTTCTTATTCCGTCATTGTTTATTTCTGGATTACTTGGCAGAGGCATTCGTAAAATGTGAGAGGATGGAGAGTATTTGAAAATAAGACGTTATGTCCACAAAACTAGCAAATACAATTAAACATAAAAATTAATGAACGAATAATTGAATAAATTATCTGCTAGACCAACTCCAGTTCATTAACTCTGTTGAATGTAACGTATATTGTTATTGAACTAATGTCATAACTATAGCATTAGTTGTTTAGTTTGTCGACACTTGAGTCAAATATTTAATTTAATTCTGATCTATGTACAAATCAGTTGGATACAGTGACTTCAATGTTGAAGCCATTGACATTTTTCAAATTGCTTTTCAATTCATGTAAAAAGGACAAATTGAAACATTTATATTAAGGCCTTATTAAACCATGTTTCTGTAGTCAGACGGGTAGAAATGAAACCGAGCCAAGATTCCTATAGCCAGATGTTTAAATAAGAAACCCAGTCAGACCATGACTTATATGTAACACATGTGTTTACAGTTTATACAAACAAATTTGAATCTTAATAAATTATATATTTTATATTAAATCCGGCATCATAATTGACTCAGTGAGTATTATTTCTTCATTGTATTGTCTGTAATTTATTATATGATGTATTTCAAATGTAAACTTTTATCCGTAGATATGTTAGAAATTGTATCCTTATGTATGTTATAAATTGTATCCTTATATATGTTAGAAATTGTATCCTTATATATGTTAGAAATTGTATACTTATATATGTTAGAAATTTTATCCTTATATATGTTAGACATTTTGCTTTCTAACATTTAGTTTTCTATTGACATCGAAGTATATCCATATTCTAGAAAAAAATTGTACCACCAACTATTAAAACAGTTCTAATTCATAACAAGTCATTGCCATCAATATAAATTTAGACCTCTAATCTAAATCATTATCATTTTCTTTAATGCAAAACGCTTGGAACGGCTATCTGTGAATTGTAATGCAGTTAATCAAACTTACACAAATACGTTTAAGAAATGCAAATGAAATCGATAAAGTTTGCTGTGTGTTGTCTTTTTTACATCACTACTGTGGTAGTAACTTTCTTTTCGTTAAGTCTACTTAGATTTATCTTAACTATCCAAGACAGTTAGTGGTTCTAAATCACGCTAAAAGTGTTAATTTTAGCGACTTTTAAAACATCCCCATACTCCTGTGGAAGACTTAATAGATCCTTAAAAAGTTGTAAAGGTGAACATGGGAGCAACTTCGTTCAGATACCGTCGCTCTAGATTCTGTCGTAAAAACGCCCTATCTCTTTATCACCCACATTTTCCCTAGGGCCAATACGACTTTTAAAAGTCAATGGACACTAGCTATTCACTGACCAAATATGTAATTGCTTGACATTTACAACGCCTGTCCAGTACCTTTCTTTGATCAAACAGGTGATATTTGACGATTTAGCTAGATAACACTGAATTCTTGAATAACGCAATATTGTCCCTTAACCCATACCCGTATTGTCCAATATTTTTAATAGACGGTTTTGGCTTTAATGTTTTACCGACGTTTTGCTGCGATAAAGACCCATGATAAATTTGTGTTGTAAAACCACATACTATTTTGACGGCGATTCTACGACCGCCGGGTATGTTTTTAAGCTTCGCCATCGATGAACTAAGCCCAGTTGAAAGTTGTCGAATTCTGCAGATATTTATGGCGGGGACACGGCAATAAAACTCGTTCACTTTCCCGGTTTGTGATGAATGGGATAGGCTTATAGTGAAATAAATGAGATATTTTGGACAACCAATTTACTTCCCGACCCATCTTATTCAATAGACGTGGACAAAGAACGGCTTTGCTTTGTCACTTCGTATCTTATGAGCAAAGATTGTTTAAAAATACATAAGATTTTTTTTATGTTATATTTTTTTAAATATTTTTATTATTCGCTTAATTGTTTAAGGAGGGCATTGTTTGTTTGTTTTCAGCGAGCTGAAGACGTTCTTGAGCGGTTCTACTTACGTGAAATTTATGGTATTGTGTCAAATAGTCATTTTCATTCCAATGATCCATTTGAATTCAAAATATTGATTTTATTTTAAACTGTATATTATGTATACTTGAACAGTTTCCACTTTAGCCATATGCATTTATTTATAGTTTGCTAATGTCCAATTTATATATTGCATTGTATTTCTTTAAATTATCATAACATCTTTGGAAAATGAAGGAATAAAACGTTTCCTCTCTTTCCCTCTCCCTCTGTTCTTCATTACATACATACATACATACATGCATACATACATACATACATACATACATACATACATACATACATACATACATACATACATACTTACATACATACATACATACATACATACTTACATGCATGCATGCATGCATACATACATACATACATACATACATACATACATACATACATACATACATACATGCATACATACATACAAACATACATACATACATACATACACACATACATACATACATACAAACATACATACATACATACATACATACATACATACATACATACATACATACATACATACATGCACACATACAGACATACAAACATACATACATACATACATACATACATACATACATACATACTATATCCTTATAATTATGTGCCTCAAGATAAGAAGGACTGCATGTCTCTTACAAAATACAAATACAATGAGTCTCTTGGAGCTTCTTATATTTCATGTTCATGTAATAGGAGTATAGACCATAATCTTTTTTCTCTTGTAGAAGTTTATATAAAACAAGAACTTCAAATATAAAGATACATTTTATTACAATCAGAAAACTGTCAAAAGGATGTAAAGAAAGAACAAATAAATAATTAGTATATACAAATAATGAAGGATATAAGCAAATGATACCACATATAGACCTAATGCCTAGAGATGCGATTGTATTCTTATGTCAGGTAACATAATTAGGATGAAGTCTACAAATACAGAGACATACAAAACAATGGGTCATACGATACGATAATTTATAGCAGTAAAATGAAAATGAAACGATAACTGACAAGCAAACTAAAACGGTGTTTTGCAACAGAATGTTAGCCAGGACGGATGTGACGTACACATAATGTCATAACTGGATTATTGTATTTCATAAGATCAAGGTCAAATAAGCATGTTTTACCAGTGTTAAAGTATATCCAGATTCCAGGTTCTATACAATCTGCAAAACTTTACAGTAGGCTTATGCTGACATATAAATTTTATTGAGATATCGTTTATGGGTGAGAAATGATTTCTCCACCTGAGCTACATACAACCTGATCACATCGGAAGAAAGCCATGCGATTGAATGACACAATCTACATAAATTAGAAGTTATAAATACCCCGTAGATAAAAGTGTGCTGCATTTCGCATGAATGACTTTCGTTTTTCTTTTTAGTCATACATATCGTAACCATTTGCCAAGAAGGTACTGTAGCCGCAGCTCACCTTCAGCATCAAGTAACATTTAGTTGAACACTATCAGTCAGGAAATTCTCTCAGTATCAATGGGGTTTTGGTAACAGGACACAAAGGTATTGAAATCACAATATGTTACAAAACAATTAAACCAACACATGTCAGTGTACACAACAACAATACTGCCTTACATCTCTTGAAGGTGTAAACATGGAATGCTTTATATACAATTAATAACTTTATGGGAACACGCTGTATATATGTATCAGATACACCGTCAATACCAGTCTTTTGTCATTTATAATTATCTTATCTTCAAAGTCTATGTATGCTGACTTTTACAACATTTTACTCCAGCAACCGTTTTATGAACACAAAGAAGAAATATTAGAACATTTATGAAAACTATATATTCTTAAAAAAGATTGGGTAAAATGTAAATTTCCCATTCTTAAAGTATTCGCTGCGAAGTATGAAGATTTAGCTAATGAGTTTAATGAATCAGCTCATAATTGTCTAGTGCAAGCTCGTGGGTATATATATATATATATATATATATATATATATATATATATATATATATATATATATATATATATATATATATATATATATATATATATATATATATATAATGTCTACGTGGATTTGATTCAGCTATCCCTGGATTTATCTCATGTGTATGCAGACATGAGTTTTAGGAGGCAGCCCATAAGTGTGTGGAGCAAGATCATGGATGTTTAGAGGTAGCTTACAGTGTATAGAGCTATCTAAGGAGTATTTAGATTTAACTCATGTGTACAGAGCTAGTTTATGGGTTACAATGGTAACCCATACGTTTGTGGATTCAGGTCATGGATGTGAAGAGTTCGCACACCAATATGACGAGGTTATTCGTGGATGTATGGAGTTGTTGTTGTTGTTGTTGTTGTTGTTGTTGTTGTAGGGTTTAACGTCATTTGTCAGCAAGCACAAGATATGCTATACATGGAGGCCAGTATTAATGGTGGAGGAAGAACCCGGGAAAACCCCGGAAAGAACCACCGACCCACGAGAAGCTACTGGCAAGCTTTCTCACATGCCCACATTGGCTGAGCCCGAGACTCCAAACCATGCAGACAGAGGTGAGATGGCATGATCCGTAACGGTGAGCGCTTTAGACCACTCGGCCACTCGGGAGTTTGTTCATGGGTATGTAGAAATAACTCACGCATATGTAGACCTAGCTTTTATCTGTGTACAGTAAGCTTATATGTGTGTACAGAACGCTTATATATGTGTACAGTAAGCTTATACGTGTGTGCAGTAAGATTTTACTTGTGTACAGTAAGCTTATATGTGTGTACGGTATGCTTATATGTGTGTACAATAAGCTTATCCGTGTGAACAGTAACTTTATAGGTGTGTACAGTACATTACCTAGCTTATAGGTGTGTACATTAAGCAGATGGATATGTAGTTAGCGAATGTGTTTACAGAGTTAGCTCATGAATAATCTAGAATTAGCTAATGGGAGAATTCTTTAAGGTGTTAAATGCTTAGATTTAGCTCATGCGTATTTGGAATTAACTCGCTGCTATCCGGACTTGGTTCATGAACATATGCAGTTAGCACAAGAGTCCACAATTTACATTTTAATGCGTTACGTCCACATACCCATTAACATAGGTTAATGTTAATGGGTATGTTGACGTAACGCACGAAAATGTAAATTTTGCTCATGTGTATGCAGATTTGGCACAGGACTAACTAGAACATGTTCATGTGTATGCAAAGCTGGCACAGGAATATCTAGAATATGTCCATGTATATGCAAGGTTGGCACAGTAATATCTAGAATATGTTCATGTGTATGCAAGGTTGGCACAAGAATAACTAGAATATGTCCATGTGCATGCAAGGTTGGCACATGAATATCTAGAATATGTCCATGTGTATGCAGGGTTGGCACAGGAATATCTAGAATATGTTCATGAGTATGCACAGTTGGCACAGGAACATCTAGAATATGTCCATGTGTATGCAGGGTTGGCACAGGAATATCTAGAATATGTTCATGTGAATGCAAGGTTGGCACAGTAATATCTACAATATGTGTATGTGTATGCAAGGTTGGCACAGAAATATCTAGAATATGTTCATGTTTATACAAGGTTGGCACAGAAATATCTAGAATATGTTCATGTTTATACAAGGTTGGCACAGAAATATCTAGAATATGTTCATGTTTATGCAAGGTTGACACAAGAATATCTGGAATATGTTCGCGTGCATGCAAGGTTGGAACAGTAATATCTAGAATATGTCCATGTGTATGCAGGGTTGGCACAGCAATATATCTAGAATATGTCCATGTGTATGCAGGGTTGGCACAGGAATATCTAGAATATGTTCATGAGTATGCACAGTTGGCACAGGAATATCTAGAATATGTTCATGTGTATGCAGGGTTGGCACAGGAATATCTACAATATGTTCATGTGTATGCACAGTTGGCACAGGAATATCTAGAATATCTTCATGTATATGCAAGGTTGGCAGAGTAATATCTAGAATATGTTCATGTGAATGCAAGGTTGGCACAGTAATATCTACAATATGTGTATGTGTATGCAAGGTTGGCACAGGAATATCTGGAATATGTTAATGTGTATGGACAGTTGGAACATTTATATTTAGAATATGTTCATGTGCATGCAAGGCTGGCACAGTAATATCTAGAATATGTCCATGTATATGCAAGGTTGGCACAGTAATATTTAGAATTTGTGTATGGGTATGCAAGGTTGGCACAGTAGTATCTAGAACATGTTGATGTGTATGCAAGGCTGGCATAGTAATATCTAGAATATGTTCATGTGTATGCAAGGTTGGCACAGTTATATCTAGAATATGTCCATATATATGCAAGGTTGGCACAGTAATATCTAGAATATGTGCATGTGAATGCAAAGCTACCACATGAATAACTAGAATATGTCCATGTGTATGCACAATTGGCACAGGAATATCTAGAATATATCCATGTGTATGCAGGGTAGGCACAGGAATATCTACAATATGTCCATGTGTATGCACAGTTGGCACAGGAATATCTAGAATATCTTCATGTATATGCAAGGTTGGCACAGTAATATCGAGAATATGTTCATGTGAATGCCAGGTTGGCACAGTAATATCTACAATAGGTGTATGTGTATGCAAGGTTGGCACAGGAATATCTGGAATATGTTTATGTGTATGCACAGCTGGAACATGCATATTTAGAATATGTTCATGTGCATGCAAGGCTGGCACAGTAATATCTAGAATATGTTCACGTGTATGCAAGGTTGGCACGTGAATATCTAAAATATGTTCATGTGTATGCACTGTTGGCACATGAATATCTAGAATATGTCCATGTGTATGCAAGGTAGGCACAACAATATCTGGAATATGTTCATGTGTATGCACAGTTGGCGTAAGAATATATTGCAAAAGTCCATGTTTATGCAAGGTTGCCACATGAATATCTAGAATATATCCGTGTCAATGCAAGGTTGGCACAGTAATATCTAGAATATGTTCATGTGTATGCAGGGTTGGCACAGGAATATCTAGAAGTTGTTCATGTGTATGCACGGTTGGTACAGGACTGTCTAGAATATGTCCATGTGAATGCAACGTTGGCACAATAATATCTAGAATATATTCGTGTGTATGCACGGTTGGCACAGGAATATCTAGAATATGTTCATGTGTATGCAAAGTTGGTACAGGAATATCTAGAATTGGTTCATGTGTATGCAAGGTTGGCACATGAATATCTAGAATATATTCATGAGTATGAAAGGTTGACATTACTATCTAGAATATGTTTATGTGTATGCAAGGTTGGCACAGCAATATCTAGAATATGTTCATGTGTATGCACGGTTGGCACAGGAATATCTAGATCATGTCCATATATTTGCAAGGTTGGCACAGCAATATCTGGATCATGTTCATGTGCATACACAGTTGGCACATGCATATCTAGAATATGTTCATGTGTATGCAAAGTTGACACAAGAATATATAGAATAGGTTCATGTGTATGCACAGTTGGCACATGCATATCTAGAGTATATCCATGTGCATGCAAGACTGGCACAGGAATAAACTAGAATATGTTCATGTGAATGCAAAGTTGGCGCAATACTAACTAGAAAAAGTTCATGTGCATGCAAGGTTGGCACAGGAATATCTAGAATATGTTCATATGTATGCACGGTTGGCACAGGAATATCTAGAATATATTCAAGTGCATGCAACGTTGGCACAGGAATATCTGGAATACGTTTATGTCTATGCACATTTGGCACAGGAATATATAGAATACGTTCATGTGTATGGAAATTTGGCCCAGGAATATCTAAAATAAGTTCAAGTGCATGCAAAGTTGGCACAGAAATATCTAGAATATGTTCATGTGTATGCAAGGTTGGCACATGAATGTCTAGAATATGTTCGTATGTATTCACCGTTGGCACAGGAATATCTAGAATATGTCCATGTATGTGCAAGGTAGGCACAGGAATATCTAGAATACGTTCATGTGTATGCACAGTTGGCACAGTAATATCTAAAATACGTTCATGTGTATGCACAGTTGGCACAGTAATATCTAGAACACGTTCATGTGTATGCACAGTTGGCACAGTAATATCTAAAATACGTTCATGTGTATGCACAGTTGGCACAGGAGTATCTAGAATATGTTCATGTGTATGCACAGTTGGCACAGGAGTATCTAGAATACGTTCATGTGTATGCAAATTTGGCACAGGAGTATCTAGAATATGTTCATGTGTATACAAATTTGGCACAGGAGTATCTAGAATACGTTCATGTGTATGCACAGTTGGCACATGAGTATCTAGAATACGTTCATGTGTATGCACAGTTGGCACATTGATTTCTAGAATATGTTCAAGTATATGCACAGTTGGCACAGACATATCTAAAATACGTTCATGTGTATGCAAATTTGGCACAGGCGTATCTAGAATACGTTCATGGGTATGCACAGTTGGCACAGGAGTAAGCTCATGAGTACGTAAAGCACGATACATTTTTTAGATGTGTGTGTGTGTGTGTGTGTGTGTGATTTGGATTTTAACGTAGGTTTAAAAGATTTTCAGTTATTTCGCTACGATATCTTCAGTTTGTCAGTTTATAGTGATGTCTAGCATAGGGGTAGCATGACACATACATGTGGTCTTATGTCCCACTCAGTCACATTATCCTGACACCATGACGACAAAATAGGAAGTCATGTTCAAGTGAAATAGTTACCAAACTCAATAAACAAGCAGAATATAAATAAATGTATAAATATTATTTAGAATCATCTTAAGTTAAGTTAAATTGATGAGGAAATCTTGAAAGAAAACTATTTCAATGAGTATATCATCTACACGATAATGGTCAAACCCTACATGAAAATCCTTTTTATCAAATTAGATATGAATATCCTGCATGGAGATCCTTTTATAAAAAATATATAAAAATCCCACATGAAAATCCTTTTTTTTATATCAAACTAAATATGAAACATCCTGCAAGGAAATCCTTTTTATTTGACTAGATATGAAAATCCTCCATGGAAATCCTTTTTACATCATAATAGATATAAAACTCCTACATGGAAATCCTTTTAGCAAAATAGATTTAAAGATCGAGCATGGAACTCCTTTTCATTATCAAGATAGATTCAAAATTCCTGCGTGTAAATCCCTATTATCAAAAGAGATATAGAAATCATGCTTGAAAATTCGTTTTGTCAAAATGGATATAAAAATCATAGTGGAAATCATTTTTTATAAATATAAGATTCCAGCATGCAAATCAAACTAGATATGAAGTCTTACATGGAAATCATTTTTACAAAACTAATATAAAATCCCTGCATATAAATAGTTTTTATCAAATTAGATATGAAAAGCCTAAAAGGAAATACTTTTCATCAAAATAGAGATAAAAATCCTGCATGGAAATACTTGTTTTTAAAACTAGATACAAAAATCATACATGGAAATCCTTTTTATAAAAATAGATTTGAAAATCCTGCAAGGAAATCCTTTTTATCAAAATAGATATGAAAAACTTGCAGACTTGCAGATTAATAGTCTTTGTGTAAAAATGGACCATTCCATCTACAAAATAATATTAATGTGCATTCGAGAGAAATGTTTCTTGTTTGATATTATATTAAATGACCGAACAGTTATGTTATGCTTGTTAACTAGACGACGAACTAATTTGGAGCATCTATTTTGCCTCCGCACAGAGTGAATGAATGTAGCGCAATATCTACGTTCCTATCTGAATAATTCAAATAATTTTGTAAACTGGAACTCTTTGACACACTTTACTTATCACATGTGTTAAGAAATGCAAATTATTTTAATGTGGTGCAGTTCAATAACAAAACGATATGTTATCCATTTCCATAAGCAATGAATGATCAATTGGAACACTTAGCTTGATTTTAGTTGCTACAATATGGACATAACGAGTAGTACTTGAATCAATGTTGAACTTAGTCTCAGAAGTGTCTGAATGCTGAATCTAATTATTTCTAAAGGTCGAGATAAATATAAAATACAAAGTACATTAAGATGACCAGTGTACAAGACCACTTCCCTCACTACTCCACCCTATATACTTTTATATTCAAGGCTCGTTCCTATCGGATAATGCATAATGACATAGACTGGGAGGAATGGAAGAGAGCTTCAGACGAATGGTTGTAACCGATATAGCGATGAAGGGGGTACCTTACAAAATGGAGTATTCCCAATATGCAGACTTGACATCCCTGGTTTTTCTGAAAATCCTTCTTGCTTCATTTCTATTTATGTATCAATATATCTTAATGTTGTAATTAGTAGAAACTCTTATATAAGGATAACAATTATGTGCTAAATGCATACTGTAAAATCCAAGCGCTTTGAGAATACCCCCTGACAGATAACTATGCCGACCTAGATCAGGTTTGTGGATGCAATTCTCAGTTATATCCCACCCGTTTGAGAAGGTTTAATTGTTTAAAAGATGGCCGCGAATCCATGGAAAATAAACAACATTCTGGAGTATCGTTGTCTGCGATTGTTGCTACCTAGCATTATACACGTCTATTATCTTGGTCATTAGTTTATTGGCTGCTTTTAATATATTAAAGTGTCATTTAAAGCTCAACAATATATGTGCAGAATGGATCCCACATTTGTTGGAAGCTGATCGAGAACAGAAGTGAAAGAGTCACCCGAGACATTTTAAGTGAACTTGCCACATGCTATGAAACCAGGATTTGCTTTTAAATATATTTAGCGAAGAACGAATGAGAAAGGAAGAGAAATGGAAAAAGAAAGGTACCAATATAACAGAAGCTAGGTAACTCATTTACTCATACATGTACTCAATATATGCTAGTATGGCATTTTCCAGAAGTTACATTTATCTTGCAGGAGAAATAATGAAAGACAAAATAAAGGTGTTATGTATATTTCATTTATATTAGATTTAATTTAATTGTTTCTATGTTTTAAAATCGTTTTATTTTTTATTTCATTACACGTCAGAGTAATGTAATTTTGTTAACTAGGAATTTGATATTTTCCAGAAATTAGTTTGACCAGACTGTTTAGTCATAAGACCGAACTTTGTATCTTTGCTGACCTAGTTCCTGACCTTGACTGAGAATCAAGTAAACAACTTCTTTTTTTTTAAATTCATTTTTAATGTGTGCGAATGATAATAGTGAAATTGAGGCTGTACTGGAATACGTGATCTTAGACATGTGAATACTTTCTAAACTATTATGGAATGTGATCATATGGGAATCTTTTTTACGCATTATTTGTCTGTATAACATTTGTTTATAAAGAAATAATCTAAGTTGGGCTTTTACCTTGGACACTGGAAAAGTGTTTGTTTGTCACCAGTTTGGAGTTAATTTTAATTTTTACTCAAATTTTTGGGATTCTAAAACATTAATTCTTTTCCTTGAAATATTTGAGTGCTCATGCATAATTTTTGGACAAAGACATTTCTTTAAATTTTATTCGGAAGTTCAAACACCGGAATACTGTTTGTGAATCAGCAAAGAACTGTAGATGCATCCGTTATATAAAGACTACAGTATACATCATCGCCTTCCATTTTGGATTTTTGGTCGGGACTCGAACACCATTTACATTAGAACATTTTATTACTAGGACTTCTATAATTTAATTTGTTGAGTATTCTTGAATTATGTTTGGATTTGATTTCTAAAACCGTAAGCTCTTATATTTTCACTTTTTATAATGTTTTTCCAGGGAAATAAATTATTTGTTACATTTGTCAAAACTTGTTGTTTTCACTTTTTCTTTGTTACTGTTTATTAGAAAAGGAGAAAGAGAAATGAGAAGAAAATATTGTTCGAACACAGATAAAATACCGATACATGTACACAATTTGCGGGCGTTGGCATGTATCATTTTAGAATGTTAACTCTTCCATAAGATTTATATATGACCACCACCTCCTGTGATAGCCATTCGATACACAATGAACAAATGCAGTAAACTTGCTTTAGAATATATAGATAGACGTTGTGAAAAGACATGTATACGGTATATCCCAGTAAAAATGTGACCTGTATACTTGATACTTTGCTTAAGTAAAAAAAAAGATCTTGCTGTTTGTCATGCATATTAAAAATTTATTTTTCTTCTGAAATCTGAAGGCTATACACATATATACATTTGCAATTATACTCTTAAGCGACTGTACATATTTACATTCCCAGGTGTAAAAATCCTTTTGTTGGCCAATTTTCCTATTTTGCTAGTGTTGATAGCTGGTAGTTTGTATGAAATTTATCTCGTATCACAATAGGCGCCTGATGAAGGCAGGAACCACCATGGCACAGATGATACCGTGTTTGATACTTTACAGAAAGTTGAGTTCGAATCTTACCATTGGGTTAGGCCGGGTCAGATACGATAGGAAAGGCAATGTACACCAATCGCCTTTTATATAATATACATGTGGTGCCGTGACGTAAAGACGTAAACCACCAAATTCTCTCTCTCTCTCTCTCTCTCTCTCTCTCTCTCTCTCTCTCTCATTTTTAGGTTGATATTTGAAGCCGACGACAACGCTTGATTGTTCAGCAGAAAGATGATTTCCAGACTGATTTGAAATGGTGCAAACGTTTGCTGTTGTCCTTCTCACCAGGTCGTAGCTGGCATTTCAACCTCGATTTGCAACGTAAGGTTCTAAATATTTATGTTCTTTAATCCAATAGTTTAGAAATACCGTTTATGTTTCTTGATGTGTCGCCACTTAAAGAAGCCCGGAAAACGACAAAATATAGAATGAGACACATGTGACTGAAATGTAAATTAATAAAACACTGAGTATTATTTCAGTAAGTTAGATACGAATGGGACTCCTCAGTGAATTTTATTTGGGTAGGTCAGATCTTATATACGAAAGGGACACCTCTGTGTGCTTTATTTCGGCAAGTCAAATCTTCTATACGAAATTGGGCTCCTAGGTGATTTATATTTCAGCATGGCTATCTTATAAACTAAACAAGACTCCTTAGTGCTTTTGTTTTCGATAAGGTAGACCTTCCATACGTAACGGGTCTCCTCTGTGAGTTTTATTTCAATAAGGCACACCTTCCATACGTAACGGGTCTCCTCTGTGAGTTTTATTTCAATAAGGCAGACCTTCCATACGTAACGGGTCTCATCTGTGAGTTTTATTTTGATAAAGCAGACCTTCCATACGTAACGGGTCTCCTCGGTGAGTTTTATTTCAATAAGGCAGATCTTCCGTACGAAACGGGACTCCTTTTATATTTATTTATTCTGGCAGGGCGACTCCTTTATCGAAAGAAGTCAGTAAAACTTGATTATATCATATCATGTTTTTGTTTATTATGTTGCATTGAATATAGTTATGCCTTGTGTGTACATGGGTGCGTACACGTCAAGAAATATTGCAGGGTGTTGAAGAAATGGGCCTTGCAATAGACTTTTACATTGCACGACCGTTTCGATTTTGTATACTATCCAAACAGACATATTGTTTTCCCAGGATACTGTTTTTACATCATCAATACAAATAGAAGATAGGATTATTAAGTATACATCTATTATTGTAATGTAACCCATTTATGTGCTCTATCAAACATATATAGTTAAAGTGTGCCTTTGTTACTTATAATGTATCTACTTAGCGGAACAACACACAGAGCGTAAGATATAATGATAAAACGCATTATTTCTTATATACAAAACGTTTTTCAACGTAAGTGTTTTTCTGTCAAATTTTGTTCTTCTTCAATTTACCCTGACATTTTTTATAGCATATACACCTCGCAAAAAGACTGCAGAAAATGGACAAATGACTATAGACTTGAAAGAATGTACAAATTGCCATTGTTTTAGCTAATCTTCACACATAACTATTATTTGGCTTACAGTCTCAAATAAAATATAGCATGGACGATTCTATTGCATTAATATGGTCAATGATAGATAGTGTTACATTCCATCTCCACGAATTTGTCGTATCGATCAAATAGTTACCTAAAAAGCCATTCAAGTTCGAAAGGAAGTTATATTCAAATTACAATTGCCGATTGCGCGAGGCATAAAAAAATCAATTTTGAAGAAGAAAAAAATCTTCAGATGATTTGGACAAGATTAATATAGTTAAACCAGTCTCGTTGATTAGAAAAATGAAGAAAAATAAGAGACCCAGCTACTCCCCTCCCCTAATTAACAATAGACCGCATTCTTAATTTTACCAGAAGGTCTCTATGTTTAAGTGCAGTCAGAACACTCCATGTCTTTTATAACCAAAATTCACATGGGTGTTTTTATACATATTGACCGAATGACCCTATCTTGTTCCGATTGGGAGATTGAGTTTAAGTGCAGACTTAGAACGTTTGATTCAACAGAAATTGAGTTTGAGTGCATACTTAGAACATTTGATTCAACAGAAATTGAGTTTGAGTGCAGACGTAGAACATTTGATTCGACAGAGATTGAGCTTAAGTGCATAATTAGAACATTTGATTCAATAGAGATTGAGTTTAAGTGCAGACTTAGAACATTTGATTCAACAGAGACTGAGTTTAAGTGAAGACTTAGAACGTTTGATTCAACAGAGATTGAGTTCAAGTGCAGACTTAGAACATTTGATTCAACAGAGATTGAGTTTAAGTGAAGACTTAGAACGTTTGATTCAACAGAGATTGAGTTTAAGTGCAGACTTAGAACATTTGATTCAATAGAGATTGAGTTTAAGTGCAGACTTAGAGAACATTTGATTCAACATAGGTTGAGTTTAAGTGCAGACTTAGAACATTTGATTCAACAGAGACTGAGTTTAAGTGCATACTTAGAACGTTTGATTCAACAGAGATTGAGTTTAAGTGCAGACTTAGAACATTTAATTCAATAGAGATTGAGTTTGAGTGCAGACTTAGAACATTTGATTCAACAGAGGTTGAGTTTAAGTGCAGACTTAGAACATTTGATTCAACAGAGACTGAGTTCAAGTGCAGACTTAGAATGCTTGATTCGACAGAGATTGAGTTTAAGTGAAGACTTAGAACGCTTGAACGTTTGATTCAATAGAGACTGAGTTTAAGTGAAGACTTAGAACGTTTGATTCAACAGAGATTGAGTTTAAGTGCAGACTTAGAACATTTGATTCAATAGAGATTGAGTTTAAGTGCAGACTTAGAACATTTGATTCCACAGAGGTTGAGTTTAAGTGTAGACTTAGAACATTTGATTAAATAGAGATTGAGTTTAAGTGCAGACTTAGAACGTTTGATTCAACAGAGATTGAGTTTGAGTGTAGACGTAGAACATTGGATTCAATAGAGGTCGAGTTTAAGTGCAGACTTAGAACGTTTGATTCAACAGAGACTGAGTTTAAGTGAAGACTTAGAACGTTTGATTCAACAGAGATTGAATCTGAGTGCAGACTTAGAACATTGTATTCAATAGAGATTGAGTTTGAGTGCAGACTTAGAACATTTGATTAAATAGAGATTGAGTTTAAGTGCAGATTTAGAACGTTTGATTCAATAGAGATTGAGTTTAAGTGCAGACTTAGAACATTTGATTCAACATAGGCTGAGTCTGAGTGCATACTTATAACATTTGATTCAACAGAGACTGAGTTTAAGTGCATACTTAGAACGTTTGATTCAATAGAAATTGAGTTTAAGTGCAGATTTAGAACGTTTGATTCAATAGAGATTGAGTTTAAGTGCAGACTTAGAACATTTGATTCAACATAGGCTGAGTCTGAGTGCATACTTATAACATTTAATTCAACAGAGACTGAGTTTAAGTGCATACTTAGAACGTTTGATTCAATAGAAATTGAGTTTAAGTGCAGACTTAGAACATTTGATTCAACAGAGATTGAGTTTGAGTGCAGACTTAGAACATTTGATTCAACAGAGGTTGAGTTTAAGTGCAGACTTAGAACATTTAATTCAACAGAGACTGAGTTTAAGTGCAGACTTAGAACGCTTGATTCGACAGAGATTGAGTTTAAGTGAAGACTTAGAACATTTGATTCAACATAAATTGAGTTTGAGAACATACTTAGAACATTTGATTCAACAGAAATTGAGTTTGAGTGCAGACGTAGAACATTTGATTCAACAGAGGTTGAGTTTAAGTGCAGACTTAGAACATTTGATTCAACAGAGACTGAGTTTAAATGCAGACTTAGAACACTTGATTCAAGAGAGATTGAGTTTAAGTGCAGACTTAAAACGTTTGGTTCAATGGAAAGGGTGTGTACTTGCAAGATGCTCTTCTATTTTGTGTTCGTTTACTTCCAGTTATTTAAACAATGAACGAATGGTATTAACTAATTCCCAAAAGGA
Source organism: Sinohyriopsis cumingii (assembly GCA_028554795.2). Lineage (NCBI taxonomy): Eukaryota > Metazoa > Mollusca > Bivalvia > Unionida > Unionidae > Sinohyriopsis > Sinohyriopsis cumingii. The sequence goes on along the minus strand of CM068832.1, from coordinate 63,049,283 downwards.
ACTTTAGATTATATGTAAAGCCACATATCCAGAGAGAGAGAGAGAGAGAGAGAGAGAGAGAGAGAGAGAGAGAGAGAGAGAGAAAGGTGGTGCTTAAGGCATTTCAATATTTCTCAATGCTCGGTTTTAAACCTTTATTATAGGTTTCGTAAAATGGGGATTGAATACGGCGATCTTGGTCGTCTTAGACCAAGGACTATCATCTAAGTTTCAACAGAAAGAAGATTGATCAAAACGTTACAATAATTGTGCACATCTACACACAACCATCAATCACATCTCAAGATAGATAAAAAATAAGCGGTGTAGAACACAGCAATCAAGACTCCTGAAACTACTGCACATATTTTAATAAAAACAATATAGAGAGAGAGAGAGATGAGAGTCTGTCCACTTCCACGTCGAAACTCCACCCTCTGGTGATGGACCAAGTCCTAATCTTTAAAAACCGTGGAGATAATGACAATGGTTGGGTTAAATTAGCTTGTATTTAATGTTTACGACTTACTATACTATCAGATATACTATTTTATTCTTAGTATTTATCTCACTTGTTCCTTCTCTACTTCATGGAATGTTCTCTAAATTTCTCATATTGGTATTTATTTACCTTTTATTCCCTACATCATGGAATGCTTTCTTAACTTCTTGCCTAAATATTAATTGCCTTTGTTTCCCCTCTCTGCTGTATGGAATATTCTCTACATGTCTCGCCATGATATTCATTTCCCTTGTTCCACTCTCTACTGTAAAGAATATTCTCTACATGTCTCGCCATGGTATTAATTTCCCCTGTTCCCTCTTTACTATATGGAATATTCTCTAAATATCTCGCCATGGTATTCATTTCCTTGTTCCCTCTCTACTTCATGGAACGTTTGTCAATCTCTCGCCTTACTATTTATTTATTTTGTTTGCCTCTCTACTTCAGCGAACGTTCTTTAAATCTTTCATATTTTTAAGGTTGCCTGTATTTCCTATATTGCAAATAGTCATTGAATCAACGCAATGGTGTGTCCAGGTCAAAGCGCTTTACTTTACTTGCCATGATGTATCCCGGGAAAGGAACATTACTTCAATTGTCATAGTGTTTCCCGTGCAGGGTACTTTGTTTCAATTACCAGAGTATAATATAACCGTCATGTGTTTCTGTGCCTTAAAACAACAAACATAATATTATTTTTATATTATCATATAAAAATTACAATAATGTAAATTAAATATTGTAATGTGAAAACAAAGAAGACTAAAAATATGCATTTGAATGACTACATCAACAGGAATGGCTTTTGTTTGATAACGACCGAAATTGCCCGAATTATGCAGGTACTTCACTGTGCTATCGTCGTGATATTTTAGTAGCGTTCCCAGCATGAGCTAAATCACAGGGGACTGGCGGAGATAAGGTAACCTCATCTATATCTAAAACAAATAAAAATGGAAACGTACAAAGCATAATGTACGGTACTTTGTTTAATCTTCTTCTGAAGCTTAATCTAATTTTAGTTCTGTTAAGTCACGTGTCATAATATACGTTATTGATCTTGAAGTTTGGCGCGATGCAATGGTATGCCACGTTGGAAAAAAAGAGATGATAAAGAAATTTGTCGAAATTGATTCTGACAAATTCCACCATTTACTGTCCAAATCTGATTCTCTTATGACTAGACGCGTTATTTTTTTTTTGGTACTATATAGTTGTGTTGCAAGGATGAATCGTTTGTTTATTGGATGACAAGATATTCGTTGAAAATAAATCTAAAATGAGATGCTCCTCATGTGGATCAGGAACACATCATAATATATAATGGACCTTTACTCGAGGGCACGTGTACACAGCTATTTGAAAAATGCACTTACTATTAGAAAAATAAATAAATATAACTTGATATGCTATTAATATTAAACATCGTTCGAATCGGCTCTCGGTATATGTATCGAATTGGCTGTTGGTATATTTATCGAATCGGCTGTCGGTATATGTATATAATCGGCTGTCGGTATATTTATCAAATCGACTGTTGGTATATTTATTGAATCGGCTGTCGGTATATTTAATGAATCGGCTGTCGGTATATTTCTCGACTCGGCTGTCGGTATATTTATCGAATCAGATAGCGGTATATTTAGCGAATAAGCTGTTGGTATATTTAATATACCTCTTTTTAACCAGATATGGTGTTTGCTTTCAGAATCTATAATACTGCTAAATTCTACTGACAAAAAAAGTTGTATGAAGGTATTAGAGGAAAAGTACAAGATTACATTTTAAATCATTTCTATTAAGTTTGGTATACCGCATGTTACACCGAAAATAGTGTTACTGAGTGTCATGACTAATGTTTTTATACAGTGGATAAACTATGAATTGCATGTACCAACATATAACTTGAATACATTTCATTATTTATTTTAGGATGTGTCACTGCAACCTTTGCTCGAGGAAAAGTAAACATTTCATTCGCTTTATCATCTTCTTCCGTAAAACTCCAAAGAATAATGAAGTATAGAAAGATTTTTCAACAGCAAAGCGTTAACATTGTATTACTTCTGCTTCATTTCCAAAGCAAAGCGTTAAAATTGTATTACTTCCGGTTCATTTCCTAAGCGAAGCCTAAAGATTAGTTACTGAGAACGGCCTGTGACAACTTATCCATGAAAACTAAAAAAAAAACATATTAAAGGAGAGAAATAGTTCTTGATCAGTTATCCATTAGTAAATATTTGAGAAATATTTAATATATTTATATCACCTTACGCGAATGGCAATCTGTTTCCAATTGACTGACCACCGATCAATCCCATTTTATGACTGAGTAATTGAGCAGACTAGTTAACAAGGTTTAAACGATTAAATATGTAATTTTTTGATCAGTATAACAGCGACTAGTTCATCTCATATTTGTTTCTTCTAAATTCTTTGGTATTTGAAAAGGGACGCCTGGAAACATATATGGATAATTTTAATACAGCTATGACTCATTCATTATTCTCGTGCTTAAGTGAGTAAAATACATAGAAAGGGGATGGTCATATCCTGGAACATAAACTACAAAGCAAACGGAAAAGAATCCAATGACTGAGATAGTCTCCCAATTTCTGTCTGGGTACACGCTACTTGCTTGCTACCCCATTATACTATTCACGCTTCTTTGAACATATCAGATATATGTAGTAATTACTTAAATTCGTTTTGCTGTCGATAGCATTATGTTTGGTATGTATAGTCTATGTCTTATAGTTTTCATTTACTTATTTGGAAATTGTTAGTTTTGTCTAATTGGCATATTTCATTTGTTTTGGGTTTAACGCCATTTCTTAGCGCAAGATAGGGTATGCATTTTGGCCAGTATAACTGGTGGAGGAAGGACCTGGGGGAAAAAAATATCGGTAAGAACCACCGACCCGCGTGAATCTACTGGCAAGCTTTCTCACATAATCACAATGGCTCCGCCCAAGACTCGAATCACTCGGCCACCTGGGGCCCAATCTATTGATACAGAGATGAATAGTTCTTGTCCATTTTTAGTACAGTCGTCTTGAGTTAGTAAAACTCTACAAATAATAATAAGGAAAAAAACATTATAATGTTTATATTTTAATATTTATATTTATTTTTAATTCTATTTTTGAACAAATTTTACCACAATGCATGAAACTTTTCTGTTTCCATGCCACCGGTTGCATTATGCATGCAAACAAAATGAACTATTTTGCCATTTTGAGTGACGTTGTTTCCGGTAGAGGTATATGTGTCAATTGACGTTGAAAACAAAGTCTCAATTTATTTATTTTCTAATGTTTTGTATTTACATGCTTAAGTACTTCAGCTTTTATCGCTATTTACTTTTGTTGTGTGACCGTCAATAAAACAAAAAGAATCTCGTCAATTCTGTGAACCATACTACTGGAATTTTTTCAATGTATTAGTTGTCATTTATTAAATGGACAAATTGACAAACAAATACCGCAAGGGACTGCAACACGTAACACGTAACATTCGCCGCAATGATTGGGTCTACATCGACGGATTCTTTTGCGCGGTGGCATGTTGCTACGACGACGGAAGCACAACGTTAAATGCTTGAATTGTATGATGTGGTTTTTACCCCCCAAATTGGGCTCTCCAATGCCACTGAAGGAGAAAACCGTGATTCAACAACACTCCGATATAAGAATGGGCTCATCGTGTTTACAACCGATTAAACTCTGTATTGAAATGGACTGTTGTCGGCATCGCAAACCATAGGCTTTCATTGCTAACATACGGATCATTCTGTAAACCATGTCAATAGCAGTTTTAAGGATTATTGCAAAATGTTAATATACTTCCGGTGTAAAATATATAGGTGAGATGATTCATAATTTTGTAACATTAAAAGTGGCAAATCTTTACAAATGCAACAACATGAACTTTGAAGTGGGTTGTCTTCGCTTTATTTGTACTAAAATGTTAGAATATGCCAATAATTTTAAAAAGCAGAAAAATAAATAAGAAGAAAATGTACTTTCCATTTCATTCATTCATTTTTATTGGGTTTTTTAAATTTATGGGTTTTTTCTCCATTTTGATTGGGTCTACTTCTTGCCTTTTATAGCATTGAAGATTTGAAGTAGATGTAGTAACTAGATATAGTCATCTTGCTTTATCAATTATATTCATAGCGAATGAATTGATATGTGCATCAAACATTAAAAAAACACAATATTGACAGCTAACCTCATATGCTCTATTTTCTGAGTACATACACATTGCTTTCTGAGTACATACACATTGCTTTCTGGGTACATACATCTTGCTTTCTGAGAACACCTTGATTTTTGAGTGCACACATCTTGCTTTTTGAGTGCACACATCTTGCTTTCTGAGTACATACACCCTGCTTTCTGAGTACATACACCTTGCTTTCTGAGTACATACACCTTGCTTTCTGAGTACATACACCTTGCTTTCTGAGTACATACACCTTGCTTTCTTAGTACATACACCTTGCTTTCTGAGTACATCCGCTGGAATGTAGAGTAAGCTATATGCACCTTGCTGAATGTCGTAAGAAACCACTAATGGAGGCAGAAGTCGCTGTGGATCAGTGGTTCGCGTGTAGGAATCACAACTGAAAATCCTACCATCAGATCAGCTCATGTCTGCTATTATTATGTGTCTTTGAGCAATGCACTTCATTCCAGTTTCAAAGGCATACAAACTACTTGCATTGCTTTGCCGTAAAGACAAAGCCAAACCAAACTAAGTGCAAGGATTTGGAAATAAGGTTTAAAACGCAAGAATATTCAGTGTGAGAAAGCTACTATCAAATGTATTCATCTTTTATTTCTCTGCCTCTGCAGTATTTCCCTAGTATTTACACAACACCATCAAGAAGAAGAACAACAACAGCAGCAGCAACAACAACAGCAACAACAACGACAACAACAACAACAATAATAATAATAATAGTAACGATGATGATGATGATGATGATGATGATGATGATGATGATGATGTCCACGAACATTGTAAATAAAACGAATCTAAACCGGAACAGCCTGACCACAAGAAAGATTTTGTCCACATTACATTGATATTTTTAATTGCGGAGGATTATGCAAGATCCGGATTTTTCATGATCGAAATTTGTTTGGTCAGACTGGCCTTTCAAATTGTATTATTATTATTATTATTATTATTATTATTATAGTAGTTGTTGTTGCTGCTGCTGCTGTAGTTATTGTTGTAGTAGTTGTATTGGTGTCAGTTGCGCTGTTTTAAACCATTTTCTTACCTGGAACAAGACCAATAAATATTTCCTTTGGTTATGCAAATATATAACTACTTTAATCAGGATTTTTGTATAGCGCATTAGTAGCCGTTTAAAAAATTGTTTAAAAGTAAAGTAAAATATATTTTAAAGAAAATTGTTTAGTGGTGAAATAGTGAAAATATATACTACTGACTGTTTCATTTTGAGAAGAAAAAAAAAAATTAACATTTTGCGGAATACTGTAAATATGATAAGATTTCACTTAAGTGCATGTCACACATTCCGATGTAAGCAAACTTCGCTAACAAATAATGTGTACTTTATTAATATTTCAAAATTTCTCAAAATGAATTCATGATAATTATACGCTTCTTTACACCATCAGTTTGTTCACATATTTCAAGACCATATTCACAATACTGACGATTTTATTTACTCCCCAGGAAAATGATATGATAACAAATTAATAAATGTTTAATAACTTAGATAAAGACAATGACAACAAATCAATAACTGTTGAAATAATTTTGATAAAGAAAATGATCAATTGACCTATAAATTAGTTAGCTTAACATTTATATTTTTTAGATTTTATGTGTCAGTTTTCCTAGCATTTCAGATTTTTTAAAGTCATGGAGGTATTGGTACGTTCCTTTATTATGTACATCATATGAGGATACAGCAAGACTCTTTGCAGACTGCCCCCAGCTTGGCTATCTTTTGGTTTATATTTGTGATATGCTGACATAGCGTAAAAAGACCTTAGACGCATGTGTGTTGAAAGGATGAAGAAAATAGATACCGAGCTAAAACTGATTCCCGCTGTTTACGTATATAGGCATCACGCTGTGAAAAAGCAGATAATCCTCCTTAATAAAAAATGGTAATTTCTTTCATGGTACTCCACATATACAAGTATGCAACATTCTATCGGATCGTTATGAGGTATTGCTTATCTATATGTAGTTTGTGTATAATGTTTGGCATGTTTAATAGCAAGAATGCATACCAACTTCGCCTATCCGTATAACGCTAAAGACCTTTCTTAACTACATATTTCACTGAGACAAATATTAACAGGGTTTTTATTAGGGGTGGACATCGTCTTAGTGATATTGTACTTCGACAAAGATGAGTGAGATATGAGCTTAAGTTTTAAAGCATTTGCCTAAATGCTGAAATCCTTTTTTTTTTTGGTTAGTGAAAGTATTTACTTCATTCGTGTGTGCCTCTGAAGTTTGCTATATACTTTAGACAATGCACAGAAAATCGGAGAAATGAATCTAGTTATGCTTTTCATTGCAGACGCTTATACCAAACGAAAACGTTTCGTTGTTTCTGATATGAATAAGACAGTTCTGTAATAAATACAAATGACAAGCTTGCCGTGCATTGACCGTAGACCGTAACCCTTCACATATTTGACGAGCGTCTCCGCTATAAAATATAGTTCTACAGATATTCCCAATATCGTATCAAATTGTTAATTTGCTTCTTTTTATTTTTTTATCAACTTCTTTGAATCAGATTGGTTAAAGAAATAACTTAAATAAAAGTCTGTCAGATTCAAACTGGAAAGTTGGCCTGAATATAAAAAGTTAAAATTTTAACGGCAACTGTGGCATTCAAAACATTCTTAGTAGTTGTAGGGTTTTCTGCAGCACTAAATGTACGGTGTCGGTTAAAATTTACGTCCCGATTTTTGAAAGAGCGGCCATATGTATTGATCGACCACCTACGAGCACGAGTAGAAATGGGCCAAAGAGAGAGACAGACAGACAGACAGACAGACAGTCTTTCAAGATTTTTAAATGCACTGATTCAAACCTATATTATAGGTTTTGAAAGAGAATGGAAAAAAATGACAAAAAATAGTCCACATATTTATTTTAAAAAATTCGAATTTGGGAATCCCAGACCACACTTCTCGCGAGACTTCCAAAACGAGGCAAGAGGAATTCGCTTCCAAGCCGTTTCAGATATGGCGTCATTCTTTGTAAACTTCCCTCCTATTCGTACATGATTCGTACATGTATTTTAATGGTTCATCTCTCAAATTAAATTGTCGTTTCTTTTGATTTATACTATTCTATTTCATTTTTCTTGTTTTGGGTGAACAAGCCAAAATAAGTGAAGTCTTCAGTTTTTCAGAATAAATCATGACTGTAGATTGATGTAAAACAGTGCTCCCAACTTTTTTTTGGCCGTGACCCGATCAAATTTATGACAAAGTTTTGACATTTCAATAAGTTTTGCCACTTTTAACAAACTTCCTGACTACCCCCCCCCCTCCCCAAGAATGTCCTGGCGACCCTGATTTGGTTCGCAAACAGGTGGTTGAGAACCACTGTTGTAAAAGAAATGTTCCATTAACCTCATTTTTGGGTAAACTTTACTGAGTTTACCTTTTCTGTTATATAAACCATCACGGATTGTGGAAATTACAGCTACAATTTTACGACAATAGATTCATTATTTGAGATTAAAGATATTTCAACATATTTGCCGCCAAACATGAAGAACGTCCCCTTCTCTCCCTTTAACAGACGTGATTTTGTATTACTGAAGAGGTCTAGCCAAACTTTTGTGACTTTGTGTCTATCAAAATGCTGTAGACATTTCTCTTGGAAAGTGTAGGCACATACCTAGCATAACAACCCAAATGAAGGTTTTCTTTTCGTGGCCACATTTGGTTTTCTCTCATTTCAGTAGGTGCTCTTTATTATTTAGCTTAACTCATGGATACATGAACTCTCTCTCTCTCTCTCTCTCTCTCTCTCTCTCTCTCTCTCTCTCTATATATATATATATATATATATATATATATATATATATATATATATATATATATATATATATATATATATATATATATATATATATAATTGTGATACAAAAACAACACAAACGCCGAAAATTCTGTGCAACTAGTTTCGCATTTAATGTATGCTTCTTCAGGCACGAAATGTTTTGAAAGTAACGGATGACGTCTTTTAATTTTAAAAACAACAATTACGTCATTACGTAACGTCATAAATGATATGCATCATCATAATAATTATATATGACAGGACCTAAAAGATACACGAGTCTCTAATGAAACTTGAATTAGTAAAATAATAAAATAAACTAGAGACAAACAGTCATACATATAATTATATTGTTGTAAAGGATATACAATATATCAATTTAAATGATACAATTTTATATAATGCATTAGCATTAAGTCCATTAGGATACAGAGTATCTAACTTATGAATCCAATAAGTTTCTTTTATGAGTCTATTCATGTCACCATGCACAATATCTATTGGCATGAAAGAAAAATCAAGTAGAGAGTGATTATTGGTGTTAAAGTGTGTTGAAACATTAGAGGAAAACTGAGGATCTCTATAATTTTTTATATGAAAGCGGTGATTATTCATTCTCTTAGAAACTTGTTGTAGTGTTTGTCCAACATATTGCATGCTACATTTTTTACAGGTTATTAAATAAATCACATCAGTTGATATGCAGTTAGTATTATCGCGTAGAGAAAATACCTCTTTTGTATTAGCACTGCTGAAAGAAGTACTTTCGCTTATGTTTGCACATTGAGAACACCGGTGTCTGTTACATTTAGATGACGAAAAGTGTATTTTTTTTATTTTCTGTCTGTTTAGTTCTGATTAAAAAATCTTGCAAATTCTTGGGTCTTCTATAAGCGAGAACTGGTTTAATTTTGAAAAGTGATTTGACGCTAGTTTTATTGGATAAATTTAGGAGACTATAATATTTATTAATTATACGACCTATATTAGGTAATGAAGGATTATATTGTATTGTGAAAGGAATTACATCTCTCTCTATTTTACATTATGCTGTGTTTAAAGCCTCATGTTGAGTAAGATTAAAGGCTTTGTTCAGTGCAGAATCAATTATGCATGCAGGATAATTTCTATTTTGGAAATAAGTTCGTAATTTATTCAATGAATTTTGTAATTACAATCATCTGAAATAATGCGTCGGTATATTTTGGCCTGGCTAAAAATAATAATTCCGTAATTGAGGAATTTGATACTTTCCCTCTTAACATACGTACACCTCAATTCTACATATTACTCAAAACGCATAAAATTCCTGACCATAATTTACCTTTAAATTATCCAGGACGACCAATTATATCAGGTTATAATTCATATACTGAAAACCAATCCAAATTTATTGATAGTGTTTTACAACCTTTAATGAAATCACTTCCTTCATACATTAAAGATACCACTGATTTCATTAAAAAGTTGAATCTATTCCACAGCTATCGGATAACTCAATCCTTGTATCATTAGACGTAACATCACTATATACCAACATTCCGCATGCAGATGGTATTGAAGCATGTAAATATTTTATTGATAACAATCTTAATAATAGCACACTATCTAGTGAAGATATATGTA